>BGPR01000023.1:1044665-1152470 GCA_013235015.1 Araneus ventricosus
TTTCTATTGCGCCGAATTCCGTACCGAAATAAAATATTTACTGCATCATTTTTTTCTCATATTTTATCATATTTTAACTTTTCTAAGGCCATGGGAAACATGTTTACCACCACATTTGCGATTTTTAATGTCCATGGTAAACTATTGATACCATGGTAAAATGTCATAAACATAATGTGGTTTTAAATTTAGTTTAGTTTAGTTATATTAACGCCCAGTTTTGAAGCAACACGAGGTTGCTTCAAACGGGGAGCAACCTGAGTTGGCATCCCCTCTCCAAACTTCTGCACCACACCAGTGGGATTACGTTTGACCCCCTACGTATGATTTAAAGTGAAACAGCCCCAATACACGAAGGATTTTCAGTATAACTTGGAACCCTCCGGTACCAAGGCCTTATCACTATGCCACCGTGGCCTAAATGGTTTTAACATCTTATAGATTATCAATTAATTATTATTTTGAGATAGTAATGTTCCAGTGCCTTGCTCTGAAAATAAGGTTGGGATTAAGTTCTGGTGAAAATTTTGATAAAACAAAACCTGGAATTCAGTTTATTATCTCAAACCATAACGAAATATGTTTGTTTTTTAAGTAATTATCAATTAGTCAAATAAATCAACAAATAAAACTAATTGTCTCTAATATGCTTAGTTAATTTCTTTTCTTAAATCAATTTTATTCTCAAAAATATTTTAACATACCGTTACTAGAAAAAAATGCCCCTTTCAAGAGTTAACTACATTCATCAATTCCTGTAGGAATAACCAAGCCACATTTCAACTGGCTGTCAAAATAATTGTTAGAATATCATAGCAAAACTTCAGTGTCGAATATTATAAAAGGGCACTTTCTTTTCCCATTTTAAATGGAAAATTTACCATTTAATCATATTCTGAACAAAATAGAATATTTCCATTAACATTTCTCTCATATTTTAAATGCTTAAACAGTTTCTGTCAAAATAATCCAAGACTAATCGAGCCCCAGGAAAAATACACACTCCAACAATCCTTCAAGCAAAACCGGAATGAAAGCTACACTTTCATCACCGACAAAATTTTCCACTCTACATTTCAGCACACATTGAGGAAATCTTTCCATCTCGCAAAACAGTTACACCTCAGCAGTAGACAAAAGGAGAAAAAAAATTGCTTTGCTTTCACATAAAAATAGATATTCGTTCGTAGACTCTTTATGTACCGTTAGAATAACAACATGATTTCAATTTCGAGGAGTCCAATTTTCGTCCCCGTTTCTTCTTTAACCTGTTATTTCTTATTTCCAAAGAAGGAGGAAAAATGGCGATATTTTGCGGCGTTGTGTTTCGGATCCCTCGAGGGCTCAAGGAATTTCGCTCAGGAAATGGAAGCTGGAGCTCATGTTTGTATATATCCTTTATAACAAGAGACAAATTTCCATTCCCCTAAAGAGACAGGGAATTTTTTTTTTCTGTTTCTTGGCAGAAGAAATGTTGTGGATCAAGTCTTCATGAGGGAAGAACAAGTGGTTCATCTTGTAGGAAGTGACTACTGTTAAGCTTTGATTTTTTTTCCGTTGGCAGTAAAAAGTGGAAATCTTTCCTCCTATGATCGAAAATGGCGAATTTTCTATTTTCCGTAATCTAGAAACTACTGTGAAGAGTTTTGTTTCTGCAAGTTGAAGAATTTTTCATTCGGGTCGTATGTATTTCGAGAAATTAAGGCATCATTGCCCTGGTGGGCGAGTGTCAGCTTCGGAAACGGAAGGTCGCGGATTAGACCCGATTCCACCAAACATCTGCTATGGGCACGAATCCAGTGCACTTTAAAGTGGGGTGTGGATGTATCTGTTTTAACCACATTTGATTCATCAAATCTAGCCAAGCCGAGGAATCAAGAAGTCATGCTAAGAGGGCAGTGTGACATCTTCTGTTGATCATAGCGACTTGGAGGAGCTTTTAGAGGGGAATGGGCGACATTTGTGTTCATCTTGGAATAAATAAAAAAAGCCTCCAGCAGTCAGGCAGACGGTAGGGAGCAATCGGCTACTGAAGCCCATATCCTTCTACCAGATATTGAATAATGGTCAAGTGCGCAGGCAGAGAAAAGGAGCCACAATGATTTTCCTCCTAATTATGCTTCTTAACCAGGACTATCTAAACCCACTAGGCCAATGGTCAGAAGTTTGGTGAATTGGAGGTGAAGACAGATCTTTTGTCAATCTCGTTACCTGATCATGATTCGAAATTACGGCGTAGTTTTAAAAGAACCATAAAAAAACTTCAACTTTATAAAGGGACGTTCAGAGGCACGTCTAGAAAAAAAATACTTCTAAGAAATATATTTTGAAAAATATTTATAAAATTTAGTAGATATTTAATTTTCTCATGTTAAATATTAACTATTGATTAAAAACTCATGTTGTTATCTCCTTGATAATTATCGCATTTAGGTTGAATTTCAAATAGTAACTTCTTTTCAGAACTTTACTAGAGTATATCAGGAATTAAACTCGTCATTTGATTTAGATTAGCTACATTAGCGTCCCGTTCTGAAGCAACGCGAGGGCTGTTTTGGGAGAGAATACCTGAACGGCGGTCAGATGACGAGGACGACACCTGATCTCCCCCCCTTCTCCAAACTTCCACACCACACCAGTTGGAGGAATTTGGTTCCCTACATATGACTTAACGTACAGCAGGCCTGCATACACAGCGTATCTTCAGTGGAATCTGGTTTCGAACTGGACCCCTTAAGGCCTTACAACTAGGCCATTGCTGCCTCTTCCCAGTTGGATGCGTGGTCATACTTTTGTAATGGTCAGATTTACGGTGCTATCGAGAATGAAAAATCTCGGAAATTATTTATAGTCCTTCCACCAGACTACAGCGTCTTTATCCGATATAGAACATTTTAAGAAAGCACATAAAAGCCTACTAAGTGCTAAAACAGAAAATTATTTTTAGAATATTAGATTTTTTTGTGATTTTTTAACAAAATTAAATTGAGAAGAGGTCAGTTTCCATGGTAATGAACCATCAGAGATTATTAAAATGGGGCTAAATATATATTATTGAAGTGGTGTTTCTAACAACTGACCAGTCCTTTAGATTGTCACAAAATGGTCTGCATGGCATGTTTCGGTTAGTCCAGTTTGTTCATATTAACGTCCCGTTCTGAAGAAACACCAGGGTTATTTTAGTTCAGACTTCGCAATTTTGAACCGTGGTCAGATGAAGAGGATAACACCTGAGCTGGTGCATCCTCTCCAAGCTTCCACACCACACCAGCGGGAGGACGTTTGGACACTATTTAAGATTTAACGTGCATACATGTTTCGGTGTTGTCGTACTCACAATTTTATTGTGAAATCGTAATTATTTGTTGCTATTGTATTAAATAAACAACAACTAAGAATATCTTTTATATCAGCTTTATTATAAACTATATTACAGCTTTATAGGGGTGCTCATAATTAAAGCTCGACTATTCAGAAGTTTCTAAAGTCGGTTCTATGACTCCAAACGAAAAAAATTCACTAGAATGTAGCAAAAGTAATAATCTCTGTGAAAACAGAAAAGTGCATATTGAACGGTATTTTGATCGAAAAAATACTGTACGTCCAGACCTGAATTTCAACTGAAAAAAATGAAATGAACTATTCAATTTTGCTACAGTAATGAAAAAATATCAACAAAAGTCGCCTGTGATACAGGCACAGCGCCACTTAAGAGGAAAATATTAAATTTTTTTCGTTTTATTTATTTATTTTCTTTTTCAGATTTCACAAAGCGCATCCTTTCTACCATATACCAGTGGAATTTTGTTTCGTTTGGAGCCATAGAAAGCCTCTATGACCTTCGCTGAATTGTTGAACTCTAATTATGCGCTCCTTGTATATCAAATCTTGTGGAGAAGAGATACATTCTTCATAGAAATCGTTAGGAATTTAATAATGTTATGTTATTACTTTTATATATAGCGCTTTAGGTTCGATCTAATCTTTCTGCTCTTGTATCTTTTTCAGCAATTTATTTAGCAATTGAATTTTTCTTCAAACCTAAGTCTAATTTGCTTATTAAGTTTTGAGAAATAATACAGAATTTGCAAAACCTGCAAATTAGCATTATACCTTAAGAAAAAAATTGACAATTCATTTTTTTCAACTAAGTTTAAAAAAAAGTGTTAAATATGCCGTAAGGAGTTTTTTTTAATATCATTTTAAAACTTCCAAAATTAACTGAAATCATTAAATCTGTAATGTTTACACATGTATTTAAACTTTGGGACGTAGTATGTCTTAATTAATAAACAACAAAGACTAAACATAAATTTTCAGTAGTGTTACTCATTGTGTTATACAGTATTTTGATAGATAAGGAAGCCAATGAAGCCTGTTCGAAAACAACTTAAGAATTAATTACCCTTATTTTCTTTGACTAAAAGAAAACAACTGTAGAGTAGGAAACAAGTCTTTCAAGCATATACTTCAGAGAAAAGAAGAATTGTTGTGTCAAAAGACTTTTAGCAACGAAAATAAACAGTTATTCCTAGTAGTTCGCCTGCCTAATTATGTTCCAGCTTTCACAAGAAAGATTTCTCGACTTTTTCCCCAGTTTCGTGGAGCTTCGTTTGTTTTCAATCAATTGTTCTACAAATAATGAATAATTTATGTAATACGTCAGGAATTATTCCAAACTTTGAGAGCTAGTTTGAAAACAAGAAGTCTTGTATAAACATTTTATTCAGTGAAGCTATGAATTCGGATAACTATCTGAGTTAAAGGAAAAACATATTTTTAAACAGTGGTGAAGAAGATTATTGGGAAGAGTTCTTCGTTATAAAATTGATTTTTTTCTTCCATGCATGTTAATGTGTAGTTAGGTGACTAACATTTCATTATGTTTTTCTCTGAATTCTGAAAATTCATCGTGAATGGGATATCCTTAAATTATTTCGTGAACGTTGGAACAAATCAGAGAATATTTCTAATATTTTTAGGAAATAGTGCTGTGTTACAAATTTCCGAATTTCAATTACCTTAAAAAAATTTTACAACATTCTTAATTCAATTTGTAGTAAAAGGACTTTTTCATTAGTACAAATAAGAAATCATCAGTTTAAATTACAGATAACTTTCTTACCCTGTTTGCTTTTACACATACAGAAACATTATATAAGTTACAAACTTTATATAAATAAGAAAATTTATCATAGTAATGTTGTTCTTGAAACGCAAATCCAGTGCAGAAAAGTTATCACCGAATTTCCGAAATAGTCGTTGTAATTTTATTCTTATGTTTATGTTTGGTTATTAATTATTTAACAAATAATTTGCCATATAACGAATTATTAAATAAGAAATCATTAAAATTCAAACGACAAATTACATTCTTAATCTTTTGCTGTTAGAAATTGAGAAACTTAATTAACGAAATCAGACGATTCTTGTTGAATCTCAATTTAAGTATTAATGCCGCTTAAACACAAATCTCTCGCAAGAAAGTAATCTCCGAATTTTTCGTCGTCTGAATTCGTCATAATTTAAATCCTAGGTTAGTTTTAGTTGGTGAGCTTACTTATATAAAAGACTCGTTTTGAAGCAACACGAAAACTATTTTGGGACGGACCGCGTAATTTTAAATCGCGTTAAAATAAAGAGGACGATACCCCAGCTAGAGCTCACCTCTCCAAGTTTCCACACCACACCAGCGGGAGGACGTTTGTACCATACATATGATTTATCGTGCAGCAGACCTACATACACGATGAATCTTCAATGGAATCGGGTTTCGAACCTTCCTGCGAGGAAGGCAGGATATTACCACCAGACCACTGCGGCCTTTTATTCTAAGGTTTAAGTATTGCTTTCAATTATTTAATTACTAATATGTAATAATTAACGGCATTGTAGGGATATAAATTTGACGGAATTTCATAATCAAATGATCCCCCATACAAAAATTAAGAATGTGACTCTCTTGATAGAAATTAAAAGTTGATATTTTCTGTTTAAAAACTATAATAACGTAACTGTTGGAAAAAGTTTCAGGAAAATATTGAAATTATTGCATTTCACGATCGAATTCATTTTCTGATTTTTTCCTAAACCCAACCAGAGCAGCTGAATAATGCCAGCGACCGAATACCTTCAATTTCATAAATAGGAAAGATGGGTCACGGTTTATGAAATAGAGACTTTTACGAAATGCCCTAGAATATCATATTTTGTCTCTGTTTTCATTTCTTCCCAAAACTATTTTTTTTATCGGAAAAAGTCAGATAAGGGTAGAAAATGTAAATCTCAACCTGGAAAGATATTGTTTCACTGTAGAAAAATGATTACTATTTATTTTGCTATTTTTCTCATGCAAAGATTTTCGATGCTGCTTCGAAATTGGCAACGCAGGATTGTAAACAATTTCGCTGAAGGGAGGACAGCGTGCATCTAATCGATTTTCTATTGTACACAAAATAGCGAGCGGTTCTTCCACTCAATGAAGGATCTGAAAGGTTGAAAATCGAATTGAAGACTTCCTATCTATTCAAGAGGGGAGAAAGAAGAGAAGGTCGTATTTTTGGTATTACTTTGTTGCGAATGTTAGCTGTTTTCAGAAACTTACCTCAACAAAACAAGTCAGTGTATATCGAAATTTTTACGAACATTTTTTGACATATTCTGTTTTTATTTGTCTTTTTATTGAATCCAAACAATAAACAAGCATTGTATCCTGTGCTATAAAAGTAAAAATGGACAAAAAATGTTCTTAAACAAAGTTTAACCGATGAAAAGGCTTAAAACATTTTTATCTATTTGTTTCAGTATTCCATCGTCAAAAAGAAATTCTTTCTAAGAATTTAATGAATTGGGAAGGAAATCTGAAAATTCATGCTGTTCGAATCAAAACAGGAACATCAAGTAAACTTCAAAACCCACGTTGTTTTGGTGGTTGATTCTCTGCTTCAGTACAGTTCGAGACTTGATTTCATCCGAGATCCGATGTGTAAGGCAAAATTCATGCAGTTGGACTCAAAACAGGAACATCAAATAAACTTCAAAACCCACGTTGTTTTGGTTGTTGAGTCTCTGCTTCAGTGCAATTCGAGACTTGATTTCATCCGAGTTCCGATGTGCACAGCGACATGGTGCACTCTCAATCAGCTTTGTCCAGGGGTATGCCTGTTCCTAATTCAGAGTGACCCCAAGATGAGTTATCTTCCTCTTATCAATGCTTATCTTCTATTTTCTTACTTTTTCAATATTTTCACTTTTGCATCATGTAAGGAGAAAAAACAAGAATTTTTTAGGATTTTTTTAAAAAAATTATCTTTTATTTTTCTCAGTTTATCATTTTTGTCTGCTATCTAGCATTGAAAACTGAAATGAATTTTTGTTCATGTGTTCAAACGTCTTAGAGATGAATTGTTTATTGCTGCGTAAGCTATTCGAACTGCAGTTAATTCTAGTTTCGAACCCTAGATGGCGGAAAAGAAAAATGCTAAGAAAATAAGAGAATAAATTTTTTTAAAAATGTTAAGAAATTGATTTTTGCTCCTAGATGGAGCACAAATGAAAATATTGATAACAGAAGGAATTAGAAGATAAGCATTAATAAAGGGTAAGATGGCACATTTTGGAACCCAACTGAATTAGACAATCAGGTCTGCCTACTGTAATCCGGGCATACTACAGAGACCAAACATTCGCCATCTTGCTAGTTTCTTTTTTTGTGTGTGTGATTGTGTTTACACACAGATATACATAGGGTATCCAAAAACAACAATCATTGGTGCATGTATTTTCGACGAATGCTTCAAGGTGAAGCGTTTCAAGTAAGCCTGTAATTCTATTCGTTGTAAATCTATAGTAGTTCTCCAAATGAGTTTCATGCACATGATTTAGTTCAGCTGGCGGGCAAATAACATGCATTGATTTTGCAGTTTCGAGTTGGGAGTTAAAATTATCAAAACCACCTTACAAAGTCAATACAACAAAAAAAATTCTTGTGTAACAAAGAAAAAGCAGGAGAAAAATGGCAAAGTGTTAGTAACGTGTGATGGTGACAAATCAAAGGATAAAAATGTAATCAAAAAACAAAAATCTCAAACTAACAAATCAAAAGGTAAAAATAATAGCTTAGCTAAACAGGCAAATCAAAATAAAAAGGAGAAAGTATTGGATAACACAGAGACTAAAATATTAATGTCGTATACAAATAATAGCAACAATCTTCCAATTGTTAATATAAAAATTTGTGGTATTCAATTAAAATGTCTTATTGATTCAGGTACAAATGTAAGTTTAATTCAGCCACACATTGTTGATAAAATCAAAACTAAAACTAAAGTTGAGTATATTTCGAGAATGTTCAGAATCAAAACAATAGACAACACAATAGTTCCATACATGTCAGCAATTAACTTAAAATTCAAAATTGAAAATAAATGGTTCTCGAATCAATTTATTGTTACATTAAATCCATGGAATTCTCTCTATCATGCAATTCTTGGGTATGATTTTCTGTAAAGAAATAAAGTTGTAATAGACACTGTAAACAAACAGCTACTAGTTGATAATCAAAAATTTAATTTTGAGGAAAATTCTCCTACTAATGTTTACAGTGAAAGTACTGGTTGTGACATATTTGAAAGAGACAAAAACAAAAAAGAAAGCTTTAAGCAAGTTAAAAACAATAATAGTGAGAAAGTTAATGTCAGCGAGGAAACCTTTCATGCGCATAATGTCAAAACAGCCAATAATATTACAGTACAGCCATTTTCAACAGAAATAATAAATTTAAAAGTTCCAAAGAATATTTCAAAAAACAAAGATCTAATTTTTATTAAAAAAAGAATAAATTGGGTTATGTAATCGATGAATCTTTAAATGTTCCTACTAAAGCCAATCTATTTCACACCATACTTGAAAATAAAACAAATAAGGTTATTCATGTTAGAAAGAATACAATTATGGGCAAATTGTCAATATTTGATGCAAATGACATCATGTCTCCTTCTGAATCTGAAATTTATCAAATTAACAACTTAAATGAAATTCATAAGATGCGTAGAGATGAGTTACTTAAATCTGATTTTAAACTTGATCATCTAAATGATAAAGATAAAAAGGATATGCAGGAATTACTTCTCAAAAGTTATAAAGTTTTTTCCAAATCATATAAAACTCTTGGAAAAACTTCAGCAGTAACTCCAGAATTTTCTCTTTTGCATAATTTTCCTTTGCAAACAAAGCCTTATTCTATTCCACTAATGACAAAAAGTATGCTCAGCAGGAAATTAACAATCTTTTGGAGGCAGGTATCATTGAACCATCCTCTTCAAGTTATTGTTTTCCTGTAATTTTCATTAAGAAAAACAAAATCCTAATGACAGTAATTGTGAACCAAAATTCAGAATGGTAGTGGATTAGAGACTTCTTAACAGCATCACTGAAACATTTAAAATTTGTCTTCCAAAAATTTCTGAAATAATTAAAAGCATTGCAGGTAGGAAAATTTATTGTGTATTGGATTTGAAGTCAGCTTTCTTTCAAATAAAACTGAGAGATGAGGATAAAAGAAAACTTGCATTTTGTACAGAAATAGGAAATTTTCAACAGACTAGACTCCCTTTTGGAAAAACAGTACATCATATTTTTGCACACTAATTTCTAAAGGTTTAAATGGTAACACAGGTAAAAATGTGCAATTTTTTCTAGATATTATAATTGCAGCTGATTCTTTAATTGAACTAAAAGTAACTTTGAAGGATTTATTTGATAGACTCATAAAATTTAAACTTACTCTTGATCCATTAAAATTGCAATTGTGCAAATCAGAAATTACATACCTTGGTTTTGAACTTAATTCTAATGGTTTTTCTCCATCAGAACAGAATGTAAACAAAGATACAAATTTTCCTAGGCCAAAAAATTTAAAACAGGTACAAATATTTTTGGGTATGCTAAATTATTTTAGAGGTTTGATTTATGATTATGAAAGAATTGTTGAACCTTTGGTAAATTTAACATAGAAAAATACTCCATTTGTTTGGTCAACTGAACGTGAAAAAGCATTTAACACGGTACAGGAAATCATTCTCAAAAAACCTACGTTAAAAAACTGATCCAAATTTGCCTATTTTTTTAATCACTGATGATAGTAAAATTGCTATTTGTGGTATATTATTGCAAAAAAGACAATGTTTACTAGCCATTGGAATTTTTTTCTAGAAAATTAACACCAGCTGCATGTAAATATCCTTCGATCAGAAGAGAATTACTTGCTATCTATGCTTCTGTCAAAAATTTTCATGACCAATTATTGGGGGAAAATTTTGAACTCTTAACTTATGCTAAGCCTTTAACTGAATATCAAAGTCTTGGTAAAAAGCCTGAGATAGTTGCTAGATGGTTATGGTATTTGGGCACTTTTTCATTTACTCCAACTCATGTACCTGGTATTTTAAATCCAGCTGATTTTCTTCCTAGAGTTGTAGAAGAAAATTCTCTAAATGTAAATAACATCACTCTTTTTCAGTCTAATGATAAACTGTCTATGCAAAATATTTTAAATGAACAAAAACAGGATGCAATTTTAAGTAAAATTATGAATGATTTAACTGATAACAAAAAATGTAAACAATATTTTATCGATGTTAATTCAGGTTTCTTAATGATTAAAAATGCACATAAAAATAAAAGGAAAATTGTAAATAGAATTGTAATTCCTAAATCTCTGATAAAAGTTTGTATTGAGACTGCACATGCTCCTCATTTTGGTATTAGGAAAACTTTTGAATTCATTCGTCATAAATATCAATGGAAAGGTATGTATTTAGATAGAAAATTTTTTTGTGAAAATTGTGAAAAATGCCTAGAAAACAAACCAAAAGCCAAATTAACTCAGACAAAAATGATTCCCAAAAGGAATCTAGCACCAGGTAAATGCATTGCTATTGACATTGTTGGCAAACTTCCTAGATCCACCGACAACAAAAATTTCATTTTAACTATAATTGATCACTATAGTAGATATTTAGAAGATTATCCTTTACAAAACATTACTTCAAGAACTATCATTAATTGCTTAAACAAATATTTTGCTAATTTTGGTCTTCCAAAATTCTTAATTACTGACAATGCAACAAATTTTATCTCTAATGAGATGGTGGAATTTTTACACATGTTAAATATTCAGCATAGAAAATCTTCTATTTATTATCCAATGGCAAATAGTTTACTTGAAAGAGCTCATAGAACAATGAAAGAAAGTTTAGCATCAATGTGTGAGAGTACTTTTCAATGGTCTGAAAAACTTTTATTTTTTAAATTGTATTATAACAATTCAATTCATTCTGTAACAAAATTTGCTCCAGCAGAAATATTCTTTGGCAGAAAGCAAAATCTACCTCTTGATAGCATTTTTGAACCTGTAACTGCTGAAAATGAGTCAAAATATCTAAGAAATATCAGAAGTAATATGTGTTCCATAAGAAATGAATTTGCAAAAAATGAGGAACAATATTTTAAGAGCAATGCTCCGCACATCAAAGGTCGTAAAGTGCCAAATTTTGATTTGGGCGACAAGGTATTTGTAAAGAATTTTTCTCTTCCACAGGTATTCCAGGTGAAATACAAAGGACCTTTTGAGATTGTAAAAATTTTAAGAAATAATAATTATGTCATAAATAGTCTAAAGGACAATAAAACAATAAAAGTCAACGTAAGCAAAATATTTAAACAAGAGCAGCCTAGGCCAAACCTTGGGAATTAGAGAATTGTTGTGAAAGGAAAAATTTCTTTGAAAATAACATTTATGTCCATAATTGTTTTACAATTTAACTATGGTATGAAATTTATTTATTTCATGTTTTAATGGCAATCAGCAAAGTGTGCACGCAAAAAAAGTAATACATAGCTATTCAAAGACTTCTTAATATTTTCATTCTGTTTGTTGAGATTTATATCCTGGTATTTGATAGTAGTATATTCCATTTTATATTATTTTGCTCATTTTGTCAGGTTGGTCCGAAAATGTAGTGAATAGGGTATGGGTCTTGATAGGAGTGTAATTGCGAGGAGTTTTATAAAATAAAAAATTGTACTGCATGAACTTGCAGCCTTATGAAGCTATGCACATACACTGATTGTTTTTCTTTCAGAAGTTGAAATTCTGTTATAACGACCTAAAATGTTTATTCCTTTGGTTTGAGGCTCGAAATATTTTTAAGAAGTGAACAAGTAAATGAATAAATTTGTAAAAAATTGTACATTAGTATTGTGAATAAAATTGTATGGCATAATTTTTACATGGCAAAATGATGTGCTCTGAATTTTTGTTGTAGTCTTTCGGAGGAGAGTGGAGAGGGAGCAAAGGTGTAGATATAATGTATGAAAATGTCTGATGTAATATTTTGAAACTTAATGTGTATAATACTCTATATGTTTGATAGAGTAAATTTTGATATTTTGGAAATGTTTTGGGGAATTTCCTTCCAGTCAGGTAGCAGGAAATTTTTTTCCCGTTGGGAAGGGAGGGGGGGATGTTAGATTGCAAAAAATGCAACTACATCATTTTTCGGCTTTGCCAGTATTTTTAATCATTTAAATCTTCGCCACCAAAGTTTCTTTCGTATCTTGTGGCATCTTTGGCAACTTTTAAAATTTCAACGGTAATTTTTTACAGTTTTATTAAATATCTTAATTTTTCATATTTACTTAGTAATCAACTTAAATATTAATTGCCTTAACTTCTTTATGTCTTTTCCTTTAATGTCTCAATTTTAATAAATTATAAATCAATTTAATTTAACGGAACTATTTGCTCGCCATCTTGTACGGCGTATGAATTTTTGTGTAAAAAGGTTTAAGCGTCGCCTGACTGGAGGTATTCCTTTTTGTGATTTAAATAGAGTTTGTCTTGACTGTACAAGAAGAAATTGTTGCACCTGCGAGGCCCGAAGGCCGTTAGGCCTTCAGGGTAATTGCCCCTGCAGTTATTCCATTGGTCACCATAAAAATGGTAAAAAATGACTATCAAGAATTTTTTTCATGTCTTTCAGCAAGTGTGAAAATCTTGGAGTATTGGACGATATCAATTGGAACGAGTTCGAACTGAAGCTGTTGTTTGTTCTCGTTTGGAATAGTGGCCGTCGAATTCCATTTGGGTACTTCTTAAAAATAAATGTGAATGGACTGTGGATTTTGCGCTCTCCAACAATCTGTGGATTGAGTGAAATTATAAGCACGCATGAAGTTATCCAGTCTCGGTTATTGGATAAAATTACTCAACCTACCATGCCCAGCAATACTGGATTGCAGTACACAAATAATTGAACAGCCTGTCCCTCGAAATCTTCGTTTTCGATGATTGTGAATGTGAAGGAAGTTCTGCGGGAAGCATTTGTGGGCATCAACAATTATACAGCTGAATCACCTTTTCCTCATTAATTTTTGTGACTACCTACAAAACTTGCTGTTTGTGCGCTTTCATATTTACCATTTCTGTTGTTCAGGTGTGAGTAGTGCCTCTTCTTAAAATATGTGCTGCAAATTTGATTATGCATAATCTTGTGGTGTGTTGCCTCGGCCGGTTCAAGAGACTTTATATGATGCCGAACATTGTGTGTGATTATCGAATAAATTCAGTACATTCCGGGCTACCTCATTGCAAGACTGTTTTAACTCACGATCAGAACAAATTCATTTCATAATGGCCATTATGGATAGGGTAAATGTTTTTCATTTGCTAATTTGGTAAATAATTATTTCCAAATATATATATATATATATATATATATATATCACTGTTTGGTTACAAAATGATTTTTGAGTTGTGCATCAGTATAATTTTGTTATTTCTATTTTCTTAACTTAAAAACTTTCTAAATTAAAAATTGTTAAATAAAAGGGATTTATATTCAAAATTCTTGTTTTTATTTAATCTATTTTGTTTGATCGCAATGTATATGTTTTCAGCTATACCTTCATCTTCGGCCAATCATTTTTAGGTGCCTGAAAAGGTAGGTGCTCAATTAAGTGTGGCAAAAAATTGCAATTTATTGTATTCATGTTTCAGCACCCAGTGTTCATATCATAATTGAATAATAAATCTAATTTTAACAATTTGGCACCAATCCAGTTTTGACATTTATAAATTAACATTTCTAGATATAAAAATATGCATATGAAAAAAGTACTTAATATCTTTTATACACGCATGAAACGAATGAATGAAAGCATTATTTCAAAATGTTCTTAAAAATATATTTAAAAAATTATTAAAATTAGAGGAAAAATTGTAAGAAAATATAACTGATATCACTGAAATACTAATTTTTGAACTTTGAGGTGGTGAAAAATGTTTTTTTTTTGTAATACTATACTCCGAAATTATTGAGAAAAAAAAATCGAAGGGAGGCTGTCTCTGCGATACGGCCTCTGGGATTGAGGGGTATAGACTTACTTACCTTACTAAACTATGAATTTCTGTGACTAAAGTCTAAGGTCTAAGTGACTATTAAATCTATAGTCTATAGTGACTATTAGTCTACTGTGACTAAGTGACTATCGATGTAAAATTCTTCCTGATTTTCACCAACTTTGCAACTCGACTGTGACTAAACCGTAATCACAAATTCTAAAATTCTTTTTGAAATCTTCAATGTCAACCTTTCTCTGTTAAATGAAACTAAAACCAACTCTTTGTGTTATTTGGTTCCGGATCTATAAGCATTTAAAAATACCACGAAAAGCGTCATAATTTTTTTCTTCTCCGACACACCATTAGACCGCTATGGAGAGACGTAAGTCTACTTCAAAACGTTAACATTTTGATTATTTTTTAATTAAGAATCTATATGAAATCTATATGCCCTCTCTTACAGAGCACTTAATACCCAAGAAATACCTACAGCCAAATTTGGTAGCTCTAGATCCAACGATCTGCACTGTCGAGCACTTTGGAGCAATTTTTACAACATGCATATCGCATATCCATTTTTTACATGTCGGAATTTACAAACATTATCCATCCTATAAACGTTATAATTTTAATGCTTTCTCTTCACAAATCCCGCAAATCTTAATATAAATAAAAGCCATTACCATCACTATTTTTGTGTGTTCCACATCCCCACCTAAACCAACGGGAGGATTCCAACCAAACTTTGCATACATTATTTAAGGCAAGATAAAGATCACTGTCAACTTTTCAAAGCCAAAAGTTAGTTAAAATTTAAGTTCATTAAAAATTAAACGAGATTTTGGCATTTCTTTGCGATCCTCATTAAATTTCAAAAAATTAGATTTTCAGCGACACAAATTTCATTTCCATACAATGTGTTTCTGAAATTTTTCAAAGTTAAAAGCAATTTTCAAAGTTAATTTGATAAACAATTTATAACAATATTTCTTATTCTTGCAGAACAAGAATAATACGAAGAACTGTTGCCGGAATACATTATCAGAATTCGAGAAGAACGCTAAAAGAAAATTTTTAAAGCAGACGATTTATTTTCATGCTTTTAATTAATGAAAAATTAGCTATTTAATTAGTTGTTTTAAAATATTCATTAAAAATACTTTATACTTCAATATTTTTTAACAAAATTTTAAGCACCTGTATAGCAAATAATTAATAACTTATGAAGACAATTAACTATCGGCGCTTTTTATAAATCGCCTGGTTCAATTGACATTTTCATTTTAATTAAAAAACGATTCATAACGTAAAAGGATTTTGTGTATTATAATATCTTATGCAATAGTAGTTTTTACATTAAAAATGTTGGACATGAAAGTATTTTAATCATGAACAACGTCGGATTTATCAGCTAGTGTTGGCTAAATCTTCCCTTCTCAGAGACACCAACTGCTCTAACCCGTCAGTGGAGATCTTTCTTTCTCTCCGTTACATACCCCAGAAATAAATGTTGATTACAGTCCAGTCCATGATGTCTCTTAAGACCACTATCGGACCTCACCCTACGACTATGCTAACATCTCGACTCTACGACAGAGATGATGTTCAGTTTTGTGGTACCAAGCACGGTGAGTGGGGAAAGTTATTTCTGCATGTGGACGATTTGATTAGCCGGGAATTGGGCGGGAGAAGCCTTGTAGATATCCCTAAAAGGTCGTTTATGGAGCTGGAGGAATAATTGCCCAGGCAGAAGATGAAGTACACTTCTTCCCTGCATTCACATTTGGGGCCCTTGGCTCTGCTAATAATTATTAAGTTGGAGCCATAAACATTTTATAGATCTATGTTATCGAGCCCTTGGAAGTTGCTAGACAAAAGATAAAGACCAGGTTCGTTCTTAGGGAAATGTTTGCTCATAAAGAAGCATATTTTCAATGGTTTTTTTTCGTCTTTCGAAATAAATAAGCATAAGGAACGCAATTATTTGAAAATGTTTAGAATTATTCCTTCGGAGAAAGTACGAAGCCATACCACCTATCTCAAAATTTTGAAATTTCAAAGAGGAAGAGAATATACAATTTTTCGCAAATAATAGCGAATGTTTAGGATTTTTTTAAACATCTGATATAAACATAAGGCCACATGTTTCGACGAGGTGTGAAAAAAATTGAAAAATAATCGTTATTGGTTGCGAAAAATTGAATATTTTCTTCCTCTTTGAAATTTTAAAATTTTGAGATAGGTAGTGTTGTTGGTTAAGCGACGAAATATTGTTGAGGCTAAAATGGAGGAAAAAATATTGAGTGTGAGTTACTGGATAGTTATCGATGGAATGGAGAAAACCCATTAAATTATTTCAGCTTATATTAACCCTTTAAAGGGTCAATTTTTTCTAGTAGTGGTTTAATAAAATAACTTTGGAATTCTGAGTGATTTAAGAAAAGATTTAGCTTATTGGACGACATTAATTTTTTGCTAACTAATTTTATTAATTAATAATTAATCATAAAGACACTTCTTTATAGCTTGAGATAAGAAATAGGAACATCTATGTATTTGTTTCATCGAGAAATTTGGAGAGAACTTACTCAAACCTTAAAAATTGCATTTAAAAATTGATGAATTTGGTGGGAAGTAACTTCCCAAGGCCTTAAAAAGGGTTAAGTAAAGATTATGTTTATTATGTTTACCGGCTATCTCTCTCTAGAATTAAGAGCGTATGGTAACATTCTCTGAGCAATAGACAATTATTTAAAAAATCTGTGTGATTAAACATATCAGCCAGCACTCTTAATACTAAACCGGAAGAAGAGTTATCCTGTCTTTCAGGTATTCTTCCAAAATAAGGCGTTTTTGTGTTAAGCTTCGTTATAGAAATGAGTAGAGTACAAATTTGGACTTCTTAACTTTAACTGATTATGACCAAAATCTGATTCGAATCTGCAATTGATGTCCCTATCATATGCCCATTTTCACCTAGCTTGCAACATTTTCAAGTTATCGCGATTATGCGCACATGGATGGACAGACCCACCTACAGTCACCCTGTCGATGAATTTGGACCTAAATTTTATAGATAATTACAATTATGCTGCTAAATCTCTACGCTGAATTTCACACATCTAAGCTCCTTGCATTTTTGAGTTATTGCGTTCACATGCACGCTGAAGGACTGGAAGAGAGATTTCCCATTGACAGATATCGTCCAAAATTTGGTAGAAACCTACAATTTTGGTAAAAAGACCGAATAACAAATTTGATTCCTTTTACTCTCTCCGTTTTTGAGTTATTGTGTTCACAGCCAGCCAGACAAACACAACTCAAAAAATGCTTTCTTAAAGACTCAGAGTGATCCAAAACATAGAGATTCACCCGAGGGAGAATTTTTTGATGATTGCAGTGTTTATCTTTGTACATTTCGTATACAAGAGAGTTAAAAGTAACAATAATGTCCGTCCCATTATTTAGGAATTTCAACTTCATTCAATAAACGGCTTTTTGTAACGAACGGAAAAGTTATAAATATTTCAAATAGTTGAATACAATTTAATATTCCTTATTCACCGTCAGTTAATGATTTATTTGTTTATGGTATGTTTAAACTTTCCATTAATCTAAACACAAAAAGTCATAATAATCAAAAGAATACCAATCAATCAGAAATAAAATGTCGAAAAATAATGCAGACATTTGTTGCTGAAATATTGCACAATTCTTTCAGTAAAACTTTGTATCCATCGCGAAGTTAACAGTGCGAACATAATTACATTGCATTTCAGTATTTGTTTATTTAATATCTACAGAAAAAGAAGTAACTCGAAAACTACTATGCATCTCTTAAAAATATTTATCTTATTTTGAGACTTACTGGACTCTTAATTTTTTGAATAAAAACCTGCAAAAGAATTCTGCTATGCATACATTGCTGTTATTATTTTAACAAACATGAAATAATTATCTCCATATAAAAATTCTCAGGCACATTTTCTAATTAACACACTTTTCTAAAGATTGTGTACTTCTACCGATGTTTACTCTGCCTCAGCTTTTAATGCCTAAGCAAATTAGTCTGCATCAGAAATTTCCAACACATACTGCAGGAGTTCCCAACATAAAATAATACAATTAAAAGAAAAAAAACTCGAATTGAATTAAATACTTATATTCCCTCACCCATGTCTTAGTTTCCTCTGTGTTTTAATTAAATTTTCTAACTGCATCCGCAACTGTTTTTTAAAAAAGAAACTTGTTCATTCATTTGATGTCTTTTTATTTAAAATTTTCTAAGCGTGCGATTTTTAAAATTCATTTGTAGAAGATGAAATTGTTATATTTTTTCTTCCAATTTAATGAAATGTGCAGTCTCATTTCTTTTCATTTGCAGAACTTGTAATAATCACAATACAGTTCGAGTGTGTTTCTTACTGCGTCTTCTGTGGGCAAATAGTTATTAAGCAAAATGGAAGAAGGGGGGAATTGGAGAAGATGTTCAGCAGTTTGAGAAAATAGCCATTCAAATGTCTGCGATAACATTTTTCTATTTTTTCCCCTTCATACGCCAGTAATTAATTCTTTCCGTTGATTAAACTACTCAAGTTTTATGATTACACAAAACAATAGATGTATTCAACCGGCTTCAGTTTAATTGATAAAGGTTTTTTTCTAAAATACTATCTATTTATTTAGCATAGATGAGAAAGACGAGATGTCATTTAACGACTCATGTTTATCAGAATTTCTTTAGAAATGATTTTAACGAATGAATAACCATTTTCCTTTGAGAACTTCAATTATAGATAACTCCATTTTTTTGCAGAAATATGCTTTTTTACTTTGTTTGTTGTCTAATATGCTTATTGATATAGATTAAAAACTTTTAATTTTGTAAGTTGATTCATAATAATTGCGTTTAATAAATAAAATTTGCTTATAGAAAGATTGAAGCATTGAAAATTCAGTTATTTGGTATTTTAAATAGGTTTGAGCATTTTCAAAGATAATTTAGAAAAAATGTTTTAATTGTTTTTTTAATTATTTTATATATAGCACATTTCATGAAATGCTTGAAAATAGAGCTGTACTAAGCTTAGTTTAGCTAGCTTTTATGTTTGAGACACTAAAATAATAAATATAGCTTTAATATGATAAACTAAAGAATTTAATTATACATTATCAAATAGACTTTTATATATTTTTAAATTTTAGTTAATGAATTTTGATTGAGTATAGACCTGAATATATCCGTATATAACCAAAACTTGTTAAGGGATTTTTATGAGGCAGTAATAAAATGAAAACACCTGGAGTGTTTATTTCCCTAATCATCTCGCATACTCTGGATAAAAATTCCACTTTTAAGGTACCTTTAAGATAAAGAATGCTTTTGAAACAGCATCTAAATACAATAAATAAAAATGGAACTACATCTTTTAGGGGATAATCATTAAAGACATTTACAATAAGGAATAAAAATGAGCATTGCAAGATGGCTAATAGATCGTGCGACGTTGAATTAAAGTACAAATCTATAGTTAGGTAACAAATATAAAAGGATATATTTGTTGTCACATTTGTAAAAGTATAATTTTAATCCACGTTTGAAATGAATTAATTTTATTGTCTGTAAACGACAATAACATTTTAGTTTCGCTGGAAAAGATGGCAACGTGTGCAAATAAATGCAATAACTAAAAATGCATGTGATAATTTCCTTAGATATGAGTGGCAACTTGCTGGCAAATAAGTAAATAATAAAAATGAATACAGTATTTTCATTTAACGCCAATGGCAGCGGGAATGTTAAACTATACTTAAATATGTCCTTTTTAATGTAGCTTTTTAATATAGTGAAAAAGAACAAGTCTTTTTTAGTTAAAATATAATTATCGTTAATGTATTTTTACTGGAATTTGATTTGGACTTACAACTTTTGTATAAAAATTGCAACCTGAATTTCACCTATTTCGCTCGTTGTGTTTTTGAGCTATCCCGATTTTGTCGGGTACGCCATAATCCCGATTTTTTTTCAGGGCTCAACGCGGTATGAAGCGTCTATACTTACCAAAATGTCGACGTCAAGTTTATTGACGATTGCATCTCTTCCATAATCCATAATGCTACTATATTCTCGGTTTTTTTTCCAGACTAAGCGCGGTATGAAACATCAATACTAACCAAACATTCGATGTCGAGTTTATTGACGATTACAACCCTTCCTCTTCGTATATATTGTGTATGAGAAAGTAAATAAAAAACTTATCAGCTGTAGTCTATTGGAGTAGTTCTAGCCTTCTCTTGTAATTCGAAATTAAGCTCTTCCTACTAAATTTCTCTTAACAGTACTACATTCGAAACCGTCTCTTTGCATCTAAAGAAAATAAAAATCTTCTCATTGTGAGAAATCTCAAAGGTAAGTAAGTAATATCAGACTGAAAACCGCAACTCTTTTAGAGCTGGAGATTCAAATGACCTAGTAAATGACGAAGCAATATTTTCTCTACAACATTTTATTTTAACTGACTTCTATTCTAAAACACTTCATTCTATATTTTTATTTGCAACACCCATATTTTGATTGTCAAACTGAGAAAAAATTTAATAAAGATAAAAAGAATAATATAAAATCGTCTGCAAATAATGGTAATTTAAATTGAACTGAAATAAATATTATAATATATGTAGAGATGGGTTAATAAAATTGTCTGTAAAAAAATCGTCGTAAAAATAAATTAATTAAAAATGAAATATATGCAAAATGGTCATTAAAAAGCAAAATATATGTGCCACTGCATTATATTACTTTTCTATGTCCTTACTTATAATTCGAAACGGTAGAGTCTGAACTCACAGAGCAAAGAAAATTTATTGAGACGAATGTTTTCAAATTTCATTCGCTGCTCCCCATTGACCTGGCTATATGATTTCATCTTTATGTTAAATTTAAGAACCAAAAGGAAAAGCCCCATCATGCATGTAATGTATTTATAATTCAACAAATTTAGAAGTTCCTTTGCACTCTCAACCAAACTTGATATGCCGTAGTTTGTAAAAGTAAAGTTTCGAAAGTATTCCTTAGAGTGCATGCGCATTAGTAATCAGAATGTAAGCCCTAAGTTTCGAAAGTTTCTTCGTCTCAACATTTTGTTGATTGAAAACGAAGAAACTTTTCTCTTTTTTAAGAATTATCCGATTTTCGTAAATTATCTCGCGAATTTGTCTTGTATACCAAAATAGAAAAAAATCAATATTATTAAATAACCGAGATATATTTTTATATGCTGCTTTTATCTCAAATAATTTGTCTACCGAGGGCAGAGCTATTGTCCATTTCTTTTTAATGGTACCTAATTCATAAAGTGTTTACAATCTGTTAAGTGGAAACTTGGGTCAACAACTCTCTAAATTCTGTTTAAACAATTCTTATCATTCTGTATTTCTGTTTATACCTTTAAAATTGACAAGATAATTTTCTGATGTAACATTATTTATTGTATTTGTTTCGTGTCGTTCAAACAAGAATAACAAATGAGAGTTCGATCTCTTTGCCAACTCAAGATCTTTTTTCATATGGCAAATATAATCGTTTGAAAAGAAAATTCTTTCATCTTGCTGTATTTTTAATTTAAATCTATTGCCTAACTTCGTATCAAAGAAAATAATTTAGTTCTACTGCCTTTTTTCCTGTTTCTAAACACTTTTATTTAATTTGACTTGTTTCATGCTTGTAACCGTGGAATTTTGTAACCAAATTTTAGCTCATTTCCTGATATGTTAGAGTTTTGAAATTTTGCATATTTGTGATTTCTAGTTGACAATGGAGTAGTTCAAATTTTCAGAAATTAATTATCATTTAACCGATTATTTGATTCCACACATGTGGTGGCAACTGGTAGCGAATTTGAGAAAAAATCGATTTCAGTATTCTATAATACGTATAATAATGAATTATTAGTGAATATTGAAATGTTAAAATAAAAAAAAAACTATTTTTGATTAGACTATGAAAATCATTTTTGAAAACCGGTTTCATTAAATTTATTCTTATTGTGGATTGGCTTTTGTACTTTTAATCCATTCCTCTCAGTTGTGATTCGAAATGTGATGAATGATCTAAAATACATTTGCGTGTTAGTTTCGAACTTTAATTATTAGAAATTACATAAGAGGATGATTTGAATTAATTTTTGTAGTCTCATTAGTCAATTCACTATAATCACTTGAATTCAATTCGTCTATGATGAATTTTAAAAACAGAAGAATTTATTCTTACCGACTACTGAATCAAAACTATAAAATATGTACTTGATTGTTTTAAATAAAGATATTATTTTGTTACAAATTCTCCTATTTTTTTTCTACAAAGATAAACTATAAAAATGAATAACTGCATTACCGTAATTCAAATTTCTTTAAGTGAATAGTCAAATAATTTATAAATTTGCGTATTTAATTTAATTTATTTAATATTGTATATTGAAAGAGATTTCTTATAATCAATCGATGAATCTGGTTGGGTGGGGAGAGGGATTTAAATAAATAAATATGAGAAGGAAAGAGAGCTGAAACAGAGACAGAGAAAAAGACAGATTAAGTAGCTGTTTTTTCAGTTTTTTTTTGCACATAAATAATATATATATATATATATACCTTGAAACCATTGAAAAAACCTGAAATTTAAATTTTGGACACAATTTAAAAAAACAATAGATTGAAAATTTTAAAAATAAATTATTACAAGATCAAAGATAAAACAACTAATAGTGTTATATTCGCTAAGCATTGCGAGCATTTCATCCCTTGTGTTTGAAAAGGGATTATAATTTCCATATTCCTCAATTATAGAATAAATTTCCATTCTACTTCCCTGTGTTGCGATAAAGTATGTTTTTCAAAAAGTTTTTAACCATGCTGAAGAATTTTAAACAGATAAGAATTTTTATGAATAAATATTTTAAAATGAACTAGCTGATATCCCGGCGTTGCTCGGGATCCATATTATTTGATATGCCTGCCTCCGTTTTTCTTCAGTAAATATTGTCACTAATTTTGTAGGTGCCAACTTTACTTTCTCATTCCTTATACAAAATATGCAATTGATTTCAATATTAAATTGGCGCAACATATTTTATGTTCAGCAGCATGTTAGCTGGATTTAGACATATTAGTTTAGCTTTCAACAATGGAAGAGAAGCACGCAAATAAATATTTGTTTAAACAATGAAAATTATTTGAATTTCATTGCAGCAATGAAAAGTATTGTTGTAAATGAATAATAGGCAAAAAACGCCCGAATTTTCCACTTAAAATTAAATAAATAAAAATCGCATGCGAATTTTAAAAAAAATTTTGCTGCTTTAGCTCCCTCTGGCACTCATCCATCACTGTGCCAAATTCGGTCGCCGGAAGTCCAACGGTGTGGGCGTGGATAAAGAACCAAGAAAAGAACACACACACATACTTTCCTCTTTTATAAGCTTTTATTCAACTTGAGTGTCGTTTGAGATCGATTTCTTACTCACTTCCAATAGAGCTACACCTTTGAAATTTAGCACAGTGGTGGGTTTTTGGTGATAATACAATATTTTGCAAAACAATTTGCAATCTATACCTATTTTAAACCTAATAAAATGATATTAAAATTTTAGCCCTATATTTGGGCAATAGAGTTTGGAAGGTGGTAAACTCACGTTACGTAAAGTTGCAAAAACACCACTAAGCTAACAGATAATACGCTATACTTCCGGCGCTGCACCGATGAATGACGTAATAGCTCGTGTTTCTACGCTTCTTGGGTTTATTTTCTATTAGAATTCGCCAACAAATTTTAGGATATAAGCTTTTATTCAAAATGCACTTTAAATGAGAAAATACGTTTACACATTATGATTTCTTCAAAATGAACTCAAAAGAAAAATATTATTTTTCCGATTACAATAAATTGTATGGTTCGAATAAAAGAGTGGGCGCCTTTACCTTCTAGGAATATTCCATTTGTTTAAGGAAATATACACAAAATATAAGGTGTTATATAAGCCGCCCACGCTTTTATGAAAACAAAATTATAATATGTAAACATATTTTGTCATTTAAAGTGCATTTTGAAAAAAGCTTATACCTTAAATTTTTTTTATTTATTTTATATATATATAGATCTCGCTTTATTCATTACTAGCCGAATTCGGCGACCAGTTTGATTGCCGGGAATGTAATTTCAACTGAATCTCTTATGTATAAATTGATATTCATGGTTCCCTTAACAAAGTAATTTTTAATTTCAAATTTTGATAGATATTTAACCCATGTTTTTTCAATAGCCTTGCAAATATTCTGTTCGTTGTCTGCATGAACGTCCCTAATAGAGTCGAGTAACTGTCTGTGTCATGTAACATACAACTGCCGTTGTCGACATCAATTTCACTCTCTTATTCATCTTGCAAAAAAGGATTTGATTTTAACTTTAAAATGTCGCGGCACTTTCTACGTCCAGCGGCACATTAGCTGTATGAAATTATGCTGATTAAAACATATAATTAAACATTAAGATATTACCTTAGCTTTCAACAATGAAAAAGATATATGCAAATAAATATTTATTTAAATAAAGAAAACGGTTTTAATTGCGTTGCAACAATGAAAAGTATTGTTAAAAATTATGCCAAAAATATTTTTAAAAGGTTATTAAAATTAAAAATAACTTTTACGGCAACTTAATTGATGTCATCGGAAAGATCATTTTTTTCACTTTCAGATGGTGTAAAAATGATTTTTGTGCTTTAATATTTTCGAAAGTTATTAAGAAAAAACTCTAAAATTTCGCTTATTTTTTTAATTAATTAAAATTGCTTAAAAACGGTTCCGAGGTGCACATTCCCACCCTAAAGAATGTTCGTTCCAAATTTCGTAGCTCTAAGTCCAGCGATCTGCCCCGTAGAGAGCCAACACACAGACACACACACATTCTCCTTTATTATTAGTAGAGATTAAATATTTCTAAATTTTGTCATTTACTTTGGAGATTTAGTGATAACTTTGATCCAAAATAAGGATCGAGATTTTTTTTTTCACTGAATGTACTATAAGTGAAAAAGGTTAAGAAAAAAGTCCGGTATTGATCTCTCTCACTCTCTTTTTTCAAATACGAACGGCTGAGGATGTAATGAATCCTCAGGAGCTTTCCATTATCATTATCAGTCGAGATCATCCCATGACAATTACAGTTTAATGCGACGACTGCCTCGCTTGCATATGTAAGAATTTATTTATATACAAAATTTGAGAGGTACCTTTCTAGTTGCATCTAATCCATTAAATCAGGACACGGAGACCGGTGGAAGAAGGTAAAAATTGGCGAATTTCAAGTGGGTCACTTCCTGTTAAGAGGTGGGGCGCAGAGCTACGGCAAGCATGTAGAATATTTTCAGTATTGAGGCCGGAAGATCCTATATCCTATATTTGATTTTACTTCGTATGTCGGCATGTTATACCCTAAATCTGCAATCGTGAGTCAGAAGTCTTTATACTGCCCTGGCGGGGAAGTTCTGTGACTGAGATAAGGGCTCAGGTGTAGTTCTCTTCATCTGTCGACAGCTCAGAATCAAGATCTCCATCCTGAAATAGCTCTCATGTAATGATGTCAATCGAAACAAAAGACCAAATCAAGAGATAGAACGTAAGAAATGTGAATGAGAAGGTACAGCGGAAAAAAATAAATCGGAACAATAAAAGTCATCCCAAGTAAAAAAGGGTGCCTTAAAAATTTATATGATCAAATACGAAAATATACGCAAAACAACAAACAACATTATCCTCGATAAACACATCATCCTTTTCTATATAAAAAAAGATCCCAGCGTCCACTGCCTTCGGTGATGTACCAAATTTCATTCCAAATCCCATTTGATGTGGGTAAACATGTATTTATAAATGTTTTAAAACATTCAGGAAAAACTCTAACAGAAACCGATGTCCTCGAGGCGTCTTAAACAGAAAAAAAAGGGCCACATGAATGTTTTTTAAGTTCTCTACCCCATCCTTCCAGTCAGATGTATTAGGACAAACCTCTCTCCGTCCACGAGCTTGCTAACAGGGTGGGGGTGAATCCCCAAGGGCTTAAACTTCCATTACCAATGCCCTTCTAAAACAAGCCACGACCCGAGGGCACTAACCAAATCAAAAGCACTTCTACCCTCACCCTTCATTCAATGTTATTCCTCAGCACTCAAGTGCTTGTCCAGATTCACAGTTTGAGGGACTTGATAGAAACAAATGGCTTCGCTAGCTGAGGCTTCCTCACACTCCCAAAAACATAAATCTTATTTATTTAGGAGCTGGATTCGTTTATTTATTTTTTTAAAGCGCAATATATCGTGGTAGACGTGGATCTGTCTTGGCTAAAGATTTAAGAGTTTGTTCCTGATTTACCGACAAAGGTTTATTCGATTTTAGGACCCTCTTTGCTTTTGTGTGTTGTTTTAGAAGAATTCCGATGGTCCACCCCAAATCGAATAAAAATGTATTTTACAATTTAAAGGAGAATAGATAGGTAAACAGTGGATGTCTGTCAGGATTGGTAGATCTTTGTATTAGGAAAGGGAATTTTTCGCGACCCATAGTTTAATCATTTTAAGGATGATTAGGTAATTCATTTCTTTATAGTCTCGCATAATGATATTTATTCAGTGAACCACAAATAGTAGGTAATGCTTGCAATTCTACAAAAGCTTTAGAAGAATTGGCATATTTAAAAATCGCTAATTCATGCAAACACTTAATTCCTTGATTCATGGATCTCCTCTACCTCCTATTTAGATTAAACATCCTGTTTAGGCCATTTATTGTTTTTTTTTTCGGTCTATATATAGCCTAAAGAAAAGAAGAGATTCCTAAGTGGTCCCATGTAATTTCTGTCTTCGAAAGTAATTTCTATTAATAACTTAATTGCAGCCTTCAATATTAAAAATTTAACTGATACACGAATCAGACTTGTCATTATACGGAAAATTGTTAATGAACGTCATATAAGTATGAGCCGCTCGAAATAAAACCCATGAAAAAAAATAGCGGATCTTGGACATATATTTCTCATTCTGACATGGATCAGTCAATATAAAAACCACTCTTTATTCTGTTTCTTACAAGGGGAGGAAACGACTTGGGAAATTCAGTTCAGGTTGAAACTTGGCATATTGGTAGCATACCTTTAGGGTGTTCACCCATTAATCTAATAAAGTGTCATGGCCAGCCAATTCGGAGAAAATTGAAATGCAACTTTAGCCACAGCTTATAACCAGTAAGTGCTCATTAGTAATTAGTGGCGAGACGGCTCTGGAGTCAGAGCGCTTGATCAACGGTTCAGTCCGGTCTGTGCTCTGTTCATATTTATTTTATTTAAAATTAAATGAAAAAATTAAAAGTAGTTTTTAATTTAAATAATATTTTTATGCATAAAATAACTGTTTATTCATATGATACATGAATTACAGTTAAAATTTAATTTATAAGCAGTAAAATAATTATAAACACATCTTTTATGGTGATAGATAATAATTACAATGGTTCACATTATGAAACATTTTTATTTAGGCTTTATCATTTAGCTCAATAAATGTAGAATGAATTTCATAAATTTTAGAAATTCATTCTTAATTTATTAATTAATTTAAATTGCATCTTTAATTTACTACTAGTAATTCTATATTTCTACATTTAAATACATACAAGAACCAGAATGATAATTATCATGAAAACATTGAAAAATATATTTTGACATCTTGCACAAAGTATTAAAAAATAACGTTTAGCAAAAATTATTAATAAATGACGTTTGTTCGGAAGAAAAACGGTTCTTTATGTTATTCTTGAGCGATTACTTAAATAATTTTGAAAAATTAAAATGAATAAGGCACAGCTAGGACCCAACCGTTGACCAAGCTGACAGTATGCGAGCGCTCAGACACCTGAGCCATCTGGCCGCTGATTGCTGGCTCTCATTTACTGGTATATAAGCCGTGCTCAAAGTTTCAGGACTATTTTCTCTGAATTGGCTAGCCATTGCGCTTTATTAGATTAATGGGTGAACTCCCTAAAGGTATGCTACTATTATGCCAAGTTTCATCCCGAACTGAATTTCCCAAGTCGTGCCCTCCCCTTGTTACTTTTACTTGTGGGAGTTATAAATATTTACCTTCTGAACCCTATGCTTTTCAATGAATATTATGATTGGTTTTAAATTTTACCTTCTTTCTGGCGCAGCAGGCTTTTATTTCAACTTTTCGCCAAAAAGGCCTACCCGCCAATACCACAATACTAAAAGAGAAATTTACAACGCTCAAGTTTTTGTTTATAAAGTTTAAAGACACTAAATTTAATTAGTCACTGGGTGATAAAAAGAAATCCAAGAAGCCTACGAAACTAACTTGTATAACTAAAGTTAATAGAAACAGTACTTCTCACGAAATTTACTTATCTATTTTATATGATGAAGATAAGCAGCTACAAAATAATTTATTTGAATCGCTTAGTTCTTAAAAATCAGATTTTGAAGACTTTTCAAAAGTAAAAACAATCGGTTGGAATCAATTATGCAGTTGCGAAATTTTAATTCCTCTAAAATACAGATTTTGAGGTATCGCTGCTTTCGTAGAAAGTTATAAAAATTTGCTAACGATACATTTTCTGAAATTGATTATTTAATTATAAGTAATCTGTTGTGCAACAAATTGGAGTTGGATCAGTTCTGCATATAAAACGACATACGCATAAATTGCAATAGAGTATCTGAAATCCATAAAGTTGTCACTGATACTCAAGTGCCTTATTGCTTCCAGTTATGATTCATTGACATGGGTATTTGATTTACGGTGTAAGCAAGAGAAAATAATTCCTGCACCTCCGCAACAGAATATGAAATATTTTCAATTTAATTTGTCGTTTACCGAAATGAGAAAACTCCTGTTCGTTTATTTGAGCTCTACAAACTGCATGGAAAAGCCATGAACGATTTGAGACGTCAATACAAGCAACTTTACACACGTGCAACTAACATTTCATGAATAAAAATAAATCCCGCGACAAAAATTCTTGCACCGCAAAAATGCTGAATAAAGACTGAGTGAAACTCATTTAAGCAGCATTTCCTGTGATATATTTACAGTTCGAGAAATTTCATGTTTCTGTTTCTTATTATGGCAACGTTTTTATAGCATAAGACGCTTATAAACATTTTCGAATACATATATTGTGATAAATTTCAATGGAAATTGTTTTGATTAAAAATGATACTGGTTTTCATATGATATAAAAAATAAACTTTTATTTGAATCAAAATGATTTGACACTTTCAAAATAAATTAACTATATCCCCGTATCTAATATTATTTATCGATTTGCTTTATTTGAATTAGATAACCATCATTAATCATGCCAAAGGACACAAAAGATGCTCATCCACGTTGTGATGCTTGTGATCATCAAAAGTTAAAAAGCTTGGAAAATAGTCCAGCTGTCAGAGAGCTCCGTGATAAGATTGAGCAGCTGAACTTCAGGCTCACAGAATGTCGAACTGAAAATCAAATGCTGAAAAGAAACCTGCATTTAGCCAAGCAGATGGTTTGCAAAGAAATCGGAGAGCATTCAAAGGATTTCCAAACACTCCTGAAGCATGGTACTGAACCAGGCTTTCGTGGACGCATGGAGACTGTTCTTCTTTTGAAAAAGAAAGTCCATGACCTTCAAGACCATTTGAAAAAACTTGAGGGAGAAACACCAAAGATACGTGAAACTTGCTCTGAAGAATTTGTGAAGAAAAGAATTCCAGAAGATAGGAAAGCATACTGGAGAATGGAACTGGAACGCAGATTGGCAAAAGAAGATGCTGAAAAGCAGATGAGTCCAGTTGCAAAGGAATGCAATGAGCTTCGCAAGAAATTAGACTCCGAAAAAGCTCGTTTCAGAGATTTAAACAGTGAGTTGAATCTTCTCAGAGCAGAGTTGGAGAGCCAAGTATCGAAGAACGAAGAAGACATGGGACTTGTCCAGTCCTTTAAAACGATCGAAAATCAGCTTCAGGATACTCTTAACGAACGAGCTGAAATTCGTGATGCATTAATTGGATTTAAAGCCCGTAATAAGAGGTTAGAAGGGGAAATTTCTTCTCTGAAAGACGAACTGCAAATACTTTACAATAAAGCGAAGGACAATAATATGCTGATTGATTCTCTCACTGGCAAGCACAAGCAGATTCAAGAAGCTATAGAAGCAGAAAAGTCAATCGTCAGACAAAATGTTGAACGTTACAAGGGCGAACTGAAGCAACTGAGAGATTACTATGAAGATGATGTAAAGCTTCTTGATTATTTACAGACTCTAACTTACGAAAGGAATAATATGGTTGAAAATTTAAAAAAAGACATCGAATCAGGCTTAGCAGAAGATGAATCTGATAAAGAAGAATCTGAGAGTCTTGAAAAAGAAGACGCTGAGTATCATGAAAAAGAAGACACACAACAGGCGGATGACATTGATTTATCTAATGAGCCTAAGGCATCCACTTCTCAGGAAAAAGCACTAAATCCTGATGAAGGTCAAGAAGTATCAGAAGGAAAAGAAATTTCAATTTCTGAATCAGAAGCAAAGATTTTACAAATGACCATCGATTGTGAGAAATACAAAACCCTTCTTCAAGCTGCTCAGATGGAGAGCCATAGATTGTCTTACATTATATCTGTGCAAGAAAAGCAGATGAACGACATCGCGATGAAAGTTGTCGAAACAGGAAGGATCATAATGCAGAAAAATGCTGAAAAGAAAGAATTGTCAGAAAAGATTAAAAGGCTTCAAAAATCAGTTGCTGAGAAACGAAAGAAATCAAGCGTTTTTATGCAATCTAAGAGCCGTCTTCAAGATTTGGCGATAAAAATAGACGCTTTAAAAGAAGAAAATGACTTCCTTCGATCTTTTTTGCAAAGTGCTGTGGAAAGCAAATTCGAAGATTTCGATCTTTATCGAAGGTTTGTGGGAGAAACAAAGGGTTTTTTCGCTAATGCTCTCAAGGAAATTAAAGCCACCATCAAACAAAAGAACGAGTCCGCAGAAGGTCCTGTTCAGGAACCTGTCGAAGGAAGCGACGGCAATGAATAGATTATCACAACAATTTAATAAATTTCCACTTAACTGAAGGATTTGAAGGGTGAATAAAAATACAATATTAGTCTATAAATAGAAACTTTTGGCATATTTAATAAATATCTGCATGATGACGTGAAAAATAAAGTTTTTAATAATATTTTTAAATAATTTCATATGCATGAAAGCTAAATTCTAAATTTTTCACTTTGAATAGTTGTTTTATAAAATTAAGATTAATTTCATTTTACGCATAAAAGGCATTTTTACTGTTTGCTTTACAACGGCCGAAATATGCTCCAAATGTCACTTTTTTGGCGATGAAAGTACCAAAAATTGCAGAAATTTGTTCAGCCGCAGGGTAAGGGACATATTTAGCATTTATTTTTACAATCGGGCGTGCTAACAGAATGACGAAATATTTCCATAAATATAAAATTTTAACGGTAATTATTGTTTCACTAATGGAAAAGAATCGAAACATTCCTAACGTTGTTAGTTATCGTAGATGCTTTCACTAAACTTATTTTTGCATATAATTCCAATATTTTTTCAAGCATAGGAAAATTTCAATTTATTTAATTAATGGTATTATTCGAATTAAGATTAACTAGCTGTCTTCGGCGACCAGCTGTTTGCTCGTAATATTAATAGTTTGCGGCTATGCTTCCAACTTCGCGAAATAAAATGTAGAGGCTGAGGGGCACAGTCAAAGTTTTATTTTGTGATATATCTTGAAAATGGAGAGTAGTGGGTGGCAGATAATCTTTAATTACATATCTAGACGTCATAAAATTTATGTGAAAAAATTGTTGAAATCGGTCCAGTGGTTGCGTCTGGGGTTCTCATAGTTTTTCCCAGTACAGTGAAATTGTGTTTTTCGATTTTTTTAGCAAAATTGAAGACTGATGACTGGATGGTGGCAATACATGACAAAGCTAAGCGTAACAAACTTTCATATAAAATAAAAACTTTCAAAATCGGTCTAGTGGTTGCGGCTGGGAGAATATCTGATGGTTTTTCCCCATAGTGAATGTATGTTGGTGACGTATTTTTTTATTTATTTCGAAAATTGAAGGCAGTGGAGCTCAGGCGACTTTTGATGACATACCTAGACGTCATAAGCTTCCATATGAAATGAAATGTATCGAAATCGGTGCAGTGTGGCTGGGACACTGGGCCTCTGTTTTTTCAAATTATTTTAAATATATAGATAAATTTTATGTACACCGTCACCATATGTGTAAACATTTTGATAATAGTATTCTATCAGAATGTTTATTAAATGAGTCGACCCATTGTCTTTGGATCCTGTGCGCCTTGCCAGTTTAAATTGGATTCATTGAGAAATTTTCATTCACTGCTTCTAGTTTTACTTCATAGGACAGCTTAAGATAGTGGACAGTAATACTATCTCATATACGAAATAACTGGAATTCTATGCAGCAAAAGCAAGTAGAATTACTGATGACAATAAATAACAAAAAGTTTGACATGCGAGATGACTTTTACCACGTGATTGCGACGTCACGTGAACTGACTCCGTTCATTTATGATGCTTTTGCTGTTACAATATTTCTTTAGCATTTCAAATATGTTCAAGGGCATTAGGATTAAATGAGCGCAATTAGATAATCGGGATCCACCAATCATTTTAAAGATGCCTGGTTTACTATTAACTTTTACATCTAAGTATATGCAGTTAGATAAGCGACATTGGACATAGGCAATCGGTTGAACAACAGACTTCTTATAATATATTTATTAATATTTAAAGAATGCAGCTTTAGAACTTTTGCCATGTTGTTTAGGCAATACATTTACGTCTCAAAATGTGTATTGTTAAAAAAATAGTCTGGTGGATGTACGTAAATGCAATCCAATGATAATAAAAAAATTAATTAAGCTTTGTTCCACGAAGTTTTCAGCAAAACACTAACGGAGCAAAGGTAGCAAAACTGAATAGCTCTTGTACAAATTACCAACAGAGATCACAAAAAATCTCAGTCACAGCACTTTTAATAGCGCTCAAATGTCTCTCATTTCACTAACTTCACTGACCAAATACCAACTCTTAGCTTGAGAGCTTGCTTTTTCTACCTTTTATAACAGGAAGTGACGTCACATAGTAATCTCTTGAAGGTTCTTGATATTTCCCGCTCCTAGTAGATATAGCACCACAGTTAATGAATTTTTGGAAGTTTCGCCAAAATGGCCGCCAAGGGCAGAATTCATTGGCTTGGCTTCCAGTAAAACCTTTGTAAAACTTTCCAGCCAGAAAATTAGCATGCTAAGGAAACAATTTTACATCATCTTAACAGTATTATGTAGTTGGTGTACTTTATATTAATCGCATGCCATTGGCGAATATCAACCAAGTTTTACGAAATGGCAACAATATATTTGCCAATGTTATATATTACGTTTAAATTATTTTACATATTATTAATATTTCATTACGTTATTTTCTCACTTGCCAAACGAAACTTGTTTGATATTGGCCGATGACATGTGTGGCGATTCCGATTAATTGCTCCTCAAAATAAACGGTACTATCATAAAATGTGCAAAGCTCTCTATGCATAATGGAGAAAATCTTAGAAATACTGAATTCACAATGTTTTCTTATTTCTTTTATAAATAGCCTTTCAAAAAATAAAAGAGAAGTAAGATTAGGCTGCACCATGAAAAAAGAAGTATGCAATCCCTTTTGTTAGAAACATATCTCTGAAAAGGAAGAAAAATTAATGCGTGCATTCATGCTATATTTCTATACCCAGTTCCGCACTTTTATCTCATCTTTCTCGTTTTACAAAAGCTGGCGAAAACGAGACTTTGTACAGCGAATTCAAATCCCTCGCCTAATCTTCTGCGTGTAGTTGTCAAAGTTTCTCCTTTTGTTCGGGCAATTTCTGGAAAGAACTCGGTACAATGTTAGCTTTATTATTCGTTTTATAACTTTTTTATACCTTCGATTCAGACTACGTTTGAATATTTATTTTTATTAATCAGATTGCCTCTAGTTTTAGTTTAGTTATTTATTTAAGCTATTTTATTTAAAATCTTTCGAAATTAGTAGTTCAAAGTATTTTTTAACCGGTAATTTTTATGAGTTTATTTTAGTTTTGTTATATTGACATCCCGTTAAAACCATTTATGGACGGTCTTGCAATTTTGAAAAGTGATCAGATGACAACGACGATACCTGAGCCAGTAACCCCTCATCAAATTTTGCTCCACATAAGCGGTAGGATCTTTATACTGGATGAATTTTAATGGGTACAGCTTTGATATACGGCATCACTGGCGATAATTTTGTTTTGGCGACTTTTCTCAACAGTTTCAATATAGGACCCCATTGGCGATATTTTGTTTTGGTGACTTTTTTCAACAGTTTCATTATAGGACCCCATTGGCGATATTTTGTTTTGGCGACTTAACGATACGATGTTAAGTTAGGCGAAAAAAGTTGCCAATACAAGATTATCGCCAGTGATGCCATATATCAAAGCTGTTCCTTTTAATGTGATGTTTTTTTCCGATTTCATTAAACACGTATTTTATTTTTACTAGCTGATTCCAAGCCGTGCATTTTGGGCCAAATTGGCGCGTTCTGTCTCCTTAGTTTATGAGAGGAATTACGTTTCATTGGGTCCCAGACCCCATAAATCTGACAGATATGGATTGATGAAAATAGAAATTATACCTGTTAGTTAATGCATGTACCGAATGAAAATAATTTATTAATGAATAATATAAGAAAGGCAAATGTGTGAATATTTTTTGAAAGTTTTTAATTTTTAAGGATAAAAATTAATCGATCAATTGGGGAAAAATTTTACTTGTCAGTGACCGAACCTGCCGCGTTGGAATAGGAGGAGGGAGGGGCGATGTCTTGACGATTATGCTATCGGAACACGCAGATTGAAGTTGAAACAGAGGTTTTTATAATTTCGGACGTAATTTGTATCATAGTGTGGATAAATTTATTTGCGAGTTTTTGAATGAACTTTTTTTTCAGAAAACACCCAGTTGCTGATTGAAACTGTTTTGGCGTTGACCTGAACGTTCTCTGGCTCGTCTAAGCCCATATGCTTCATTTCTAACTAATCTCTTTTTAATCATTTCATACAGATTTGTTTTATTGAAGAAATATTGTGAAATCTCTCTCTTAAGCTCATTTTTTGAGAGAAAAAGTTATTTTTACACCAGGGCGAATCTAGTAGCAGGCTGATCTTATGAATTTATACCCAACATGGCGGAGGCTACCGGTTTTGTTTTATAAACAACCCGATCGTTGGCATTCACAAAAAAAAATTACTCCTTTATTTGCGCCATGTACCTTAGCTTTTTATATACATGGATTACTAAATGCAAGCGACCAGACTGCAATAATTGCACTCTACGCCTTAATTTCAAGATATTTGGAGATTATCTACGGAAATTTTAAAAAAATAAATATTGATATTGTTACAAAAAAATCGTTCTGTGGTTGTATGATGTAAAATGTCCAACACGCAGGATAATGCAGAATGAAGGTTTATTCACAAATATGCAGGAAAACACGTAGCACAGGTAATAGGAAACAATCGATCTTGCACAGATTAGGAACGTAAACAGACAACAATTCACAGGTAATAACAGTTCAGCACTTTGAGATTTAGCAACACACACAGTCAGCAAATCACTAATAACGACAATAACAACACATTCAATAGCGTTCAGCTCACCAGCTTTCTAGCTTGCACTGCAGACGAAACTCGAAAGTCGTTCCAGTCGATCAACACTCCACTCTCTGATCCAAGAGCGGCCCTTATATACTCTCTTCGACAGGCCGTGACGTCAAGTGGAGTTTTCTCGTACATTCAAGCGTATTTTTTCCTAATAGAGACATCGAGAAAAGGGTCGCATTTCTGGAATAATCGATTTGTCGCCAAGGTCATCAAATTTGTTGCCACGTCGCCAAAATGGTTGCCAAAATTGTCGCCAAGTTCAAAGGTCCAGGCCCGGCCGCATATTTACAAACCCTACCCTGATAGAAATGAGGCAGGAAATCGGACAATATGATTGGCTCGCTTCGCCGAGAGCCGATGACGTCGTTCTTTGCTCTCGTGCGTGTACTTTTCATTAGTATAATTTCTTACAGTGTGGGATGTTTTATTTTTTATGATATTTTAAAAAATAATTTCATTTTTATAAATATTACAACCCACGGAAGAATGTTTTCTGAGCTCAACTGTGGGAAAACGGAGAAGAAAAGTAGGACGACTCTTGTTTTGTTACGATTGCTGTACGCTGAGAGCTGAAAACGACGTCACTGCTCCTCGTAGCCAATGATATTGATTGATTTCCTGCCTCATTTCTATCAGGGTAGGGTTTGTAAATATGCGGCCCGGCTATCCCATACTTGCCCCTGTAAAAGTCTCTTCCCAAACATAAGATTAGTGAGGCAGGAAAGCGGCATTACATTGCATATTTACTTAATCGTCAGTGTTCCACACTAAATACCGAATTAATTAATTACTGAGGGTATTTAATTAATTTAAAACTGAGAATGTGCGCCACTTGACTTGCTTACATACTTCTACTATATGGAAGGCTTTCTGTTTTGTTCCGTCGTATAGTGAGAGAACTAAGAATGAATTTCATATTTTGTCCCGTTGGCCGATTTTATGAAAAATCTGGTTCTATATATCTACATTTCTGGCGTCAAAATCACATACTGGTGGAATTCATCTACTTATGCATTTGGGTTATCGCGTTCACTTACATCCGAATACAAAAAGACAAACAGCCAACCAATGGGTGGGTTTTGCCCATATTTCAGTATACAACTCAATTAAAAGTGATGAAATCACATATCTAGCTTGTTGCATTTTTGAGCTATATTCAAATGCACACGGACGAACAGACATCTTTTTGATGAATTTTTACAGAAAATTATTGCAAATATATAAATTTGGCGCAAAGAGCACATCCCCTGTTTCGTTCATTAACTTGTTTCATTTGCGGATTATCGTTCCCTCAGACAAACACACAGGGAGATTATAAAAACACTTTGATATATGACCCCTAGAGAGTAGGACCAAGGGAATAAAATTTTAAATGCAGTTATTGTACGTTATGCGCTCCAGAATGATATAACACACAGTAGTCGAGCTCTTACAGTTACGATTATCATGACAGTGGGTTTCACTTTCTTTTGTCTTTGCCTAATGCAGCCATTTTTCTCCCTAAAAATACCGTTCCAACTCCATTTTATTTTTTTTCCTCTGAGGATCACGTTTCCGTGAAAAAAAGTAGGTGTTGCCATATGAAAAATTTCGAAATTTCGTTACAGTAACCGTAACTGTGAGAGCTGAACTCTTGTTTTTCACATTATTCTTGAGCGGCTGCCCTATAAAACTTGCATTCAAAATGTTATTCCGTTCCCTCAAATGGTATGCTCGGTAGGGGGTCAAATGTCGAGAAATTTTTTTTATAAAATTCTAAGTGTTTCTTTCCGACATATGTCTAAACGTGCAGATTCATCACACTTCTGAAATCCATTTTTGTTAAAATTTTTTCACTCTGTTAACTAGAAAGTAGTTTTGAGGAAAAATTTTATTGAATCCCAAGCCCAACTCAGTTTTAATTTGAGTTTAATAATTTTAAATTTACACCATGTTAAATATAGCTACCAAGCTATCTCAAAGCTTTACATTATTTTAGATATCTTACTGAATTTCATTGTTGTTGTTGCCAATATTAAAAACTTAAAGACCTAAGATTTATCGTCATTAATTTTGATAGCCAGCGGACATAACAATTTTCTAGATATTTAATTAAAGATATACCTGCATTGCAATATTTTCAAAGAAATTCATCTTAGCTAAACCTGATACTAATAAATACCTTTACATATATTATTGACCATCTTTTTAAAGGAGCTTTTCCCTAGCTTACTCCGAAAATATGACAGAAATAAGAAAAATAGACGGCGAGAATTAAATATGTGAAACATCTAGACCAGTTTTTACATAAAAAAAGAAGGGAAAACTCATATTTGGGAGAAGATTCTAGACTGAAACTACGACACACATTATCTTTTGTTTTTCAATCTTTAATCACGCAAGAGGCAAGAAGATGCCATATTAAATGATGATGATATATCGTCTCCTAACAAATTAAATAAAATAATTTACTAGTGCTCGGCATCTTTCCTCGTCTGAATATCTTGAGGCTGTCATTTCGAGTCTTTCATTGCTGTAGTTTGGATTTTCTTAAAATAAAACCAAAGTCATAGGTGCATAATAATTGATCTAATCACCCATCGTATACTAATTACTAGATTATTATGTCTGAAATAAAAAGAAATAGTGTACCCAATCATTACCGAGGTGATAGCAAAATTTCTGCAAGAGAGGGTTCTGAAGTCCTTGTTAATGAACTCTATCATTTTTGGTTGCTGTCGGATGTTAAAGAAATCTATATTGTTTGGCTCTATTCAAGCTTTTCATTTTCACTTTCCATCAATAATGTTCAGAACCTTCAATAATGTATTGAAACAAATGAAATTCATTGAGCAATTTGACATCCCTATCTTTTTCTTAATTAAAAGATTTTATAAAATTAATTCGTTATATTCTATTACCTCAACTTATATAATTTTCTTATTTTTCCTACTTTATAGTATACTAATATACATGTAGTTTTAGAAAGATCTTTATTTTGATTATTCTATTTATATACTTGTTTAGTTTATAGCCCAGTATATTTCTTGTTGATGGTTATATTATACTTTGCAATTTCCTACTTTTTCTCTTTTATTTATGCTCTTAGGAAAGTATTTTAAAACATTTATTTTTATTATTTCATTTACACACTTCTTCATTTTTAGATTATTACGTAATATATTCCTTATCGAAGTTTATGTCATAATGTTTACCAAACTACGAATAAAAATTATAGCAATAATTATATAAAATTACAAAAATTATATATGTAATTTTTTCATACTCAGATTTTCATTTATTAATTTTCGCAAGAAGTTCACTGAAGAAGTAAACTAATATTCAAAGACATCAAAGAGTTTTTAGAGTATAATGCCATGAAATTGGTTCTCTAAAAGTTTTAATCCATCTACCAATTCTCCTTCAACTACGTTTAAAATATTTTTTTCTTTAATTCTCCCCTTTCTGATTGAATCCTCTACGAAGTACAAAAAATTTTCATCAAAGCGATACTCAGAGAAAAATATTAAGTAATCATTTTCAATCTTTTTCCTTTACATCTTTGCAAACAATATATTAAACTTAAAAATAATGAAATTTCTTCCAAAATAGCAGTATTTGCAAGCAAAACTAGAGCAGATTCCTTATAGCATTCAGTCTCCTTCTTCGCAAAACTCATTCCAGCCCTTAGGCATAGATTACTATCAGGCCCGACGTTATTTTAATAGTAAATGGAAAGAAGATTATTACCGAAAGAGAAGATTAAATTTTCTTTCTTCCTCACAAAACGCTCTTCTCTCTTCTAGATAAATTTATCTTTGGTAACTACCGTACGTATCAAATACAATATCAGAAAATGCATTTGGTGAAGTTTATTTATATTTCAAGCTTCTTTCTTATGCTATTTCTCCTATTTCTTTTACGATTTTCCTTTGGTCGCTCTGCAAATTGAAAGAGGGTAATGTGTAATGATAAAAGTTGAATTAGATCCAAAACGCCTATATTTTCTATTTTCAATTGAATATGACATGAGCTGCAGTTAGAGAACTGCAGGATATATCTCCTCGCGAACATTTAGATAAATTTATATATCTGTTTTCTTTTGTAAAATGACACGTATCTACGTCGACAGAATTTGTCCAAATTATTATCTGGACGCCCTTGAGCTAGGAGAAGTAAAACAGCTTCTCTAAATATGCTTCGTTCTATTTATCTTTGGGGAAAAATATTTGAATAGGGTGCACCGTTTGGAATGATCTGCCTTGCAACACAAAATGGAATGTTTATGGGATTGGAGATAAGTTGCTGTTTTCTGTTGCTGGCTATGAATCCGATGAAATTTTCAATTGGACTGAATTGCTTGGAGAATATTTACGGAAACGATCATATCAGAATTCTGGATACATTTTGTTATAAAGAAGAAATAAATCAACCTTCCTAACCAATGGAAATGAAAGATAATTTTGGGTACATACATTTCTTTATTTTCGTAAATATCATCTTATTGTAGATTAAATTCTTTTGAAGTGTCAAAGCAAGAGCTTCGGCAAGATATGCTAGAATAGAAATTGGTTATAATTTCTTTGATTTCAATCAGAGCTGGTTTCTTCATTTAAAATTCAGTGCAGCATTTGAAATTAATCTTAATATGAATAAAAACGAAAATGCTTAGTGAAACATGTTGACAACTGGTTAAATGACAGATAAAAGTAAAAGAAGGGAAATCAACAAACATATATATAATAAAATAATCCTGTGTATATTCTTTATCCTAAACGTCCACAGCAGGTGCGTTAGAAACTTGAATTCGTAATTCAATAGATGTTTCTGTCCTGTTCCGTATAGATAATTCACATGAATTGGTTTCTGAACAGTCAGTTCTATTTCCATTATATCTTGTATATTCCATGGAAAAGTTTGTCCAGAAAAAGACAGTTATTGTCCTTAAGGCTAGTTTTTGTTTCCCTTTGTTTTAAGATGCATCTTACTATAGTAATGATAAGAAATAAGTCGAAAAACATTACACGATAATTTTATCTGAAGAAAAACACAAATAATTACTATTAAAGAGATAAAAAATGAAATTATTACTAATAGAAAAGCCTAACATTATTTTTGTTCAGTTGCACATAGCTGTTAAAATATCCACAATGATTGAAAAAATTCTTATTTCCTTGTAAGAGATAATATTGCTTGTTGGAATATTATTTAAGATAGAAATCATTTCCAAACGCGCATGCTCAGAATGCATCTTAATGCCTCCTTTTTTCATAGAGTATTATTATTATTATTTACTAATAATAGCTTATGTCTGCGAAACAAAAGATATAAAAATAAACTGTAGATTTTTTATTTTAATTATTGTCTACTCTCTAGTCTTTAAGGTTGGAAAAAGTAACTTTCGAAGAAAAATTCAAAACATTTTATGATCTAAAAATAAAGCCACAAGTTTTAAAATTCTGAAACACACTTTGTTTTTATTCTTATTCCTTTGATATTTTATTCCTTGATACTTATTTGAACTAATGTGTTATTATATTTTTTAAATGCGTTTTCTGAAAAATGAAAATTTCACTAAAATTTTTCAATGAAAAACGTGGTATCTCCAAAACAGTTGATTAAAATTCATTAAAATTTGGTGCACATGTGTAAAAATCCTTTGAGGGTGTAATAAACCACAGATTTTATGATAGATTTTTTAGTCATGTTCTACAGTAACTTTCAGTTCGAAATATAGGATAATTTTGGCGAAAAATCAATGACTCCAACTTTGAATGTTCATAAAATATTTATTTATTAGAATAAATTTTATCTTGCGGTCTATTACATTTTTAGAAGTACGCATGCGAAATCAAAATTAAATATGTCTCATATGTTTTCAATTAAGCTGTTTTCCTTAACATTGAACATTAACATTTCATTAAAAATCATGAAAAAAAATTTTTTTTTCAAACACTACAAATGATATATGAATTTTTACTTCTAATTATGACTATTTAAGCCTATATTTGTTATTAAGCTCGTAAGTTTTTTTTGTGGGTGCTTTTTTAAATTTTTTCTTTGAACCTAGTCGGATAACTTAGAATTCACTATTATAAACATTATGGAATTTTGAACTATACTACTGAGAGGCGCCACTCGTTCGGAACTGATTAAATTTAACGATTAATTGATAATAAAGCTGAAAATATTGTATTAATAGATAGAAAATCCTGTATTGTCTTCGATAATGCGCAAGCACGCATAAGTTAAAAACTCTAGTACATCAGCAAGTAAACGAAAAATCGATTGCAATACTCCATTTTTACAAACCTGTGTAAAAGATAGTATAAATAAATAAAATCTACAGAAATATATATCAAATATACTAAAATAAATTATTAATATGAACATCATGAGGAATTTTTGTTTTTATTTCTTCTATATGTAAATCGCCGACGATTTTCATCTTCTTTATTAATATTCAGCGCTTGTGGATAATCTCAAATGCTTTTGCAATAATGCGGATTGCAAAGTTATAACAGAATGGCCCGTAAAATTGTATCGATATTTGAAATGCCATTTCTACGATGCTTGAAACAAAAGGGTTTATTAAAATAAGGCAAATATTTGAGTAAAAAATAATGTTCTCGAGTACTTCTGCTTCATCGACATTTAATGAAAATCTTTCAATATCATAACAAAAATATGCTGCATTTTGAATAAATCGAATAAAATGTTCTAAATGAAATACAGTACAACTCTGGTTAAAAGAAACCCGGGTTATCCGGAATTACTCTGAAATTGCAGATCCAAAAAAAAATGTACCTATTGCACAGCACGGAAATAATAGCGAAGGCGAGACATTTTACAACGATATCACCACTTTTTTCTTTTTAGCCTCCCCAAGAAGAATTCCGCCTGAAGAATTCCTGTCTGGAGAATTCCGCCCGAGCTCGCGGTTGCGAGTCTTGCGCCCGACAGAGGGTTAACTTTCATAAAGAACATAAGTGTAGACTAGAAAGAAAGTTTTGAATTCGTTTTACGCAGGAAACATTTCAGAATTACATACTTTTAATTAGATACAAAAATGTAATAGATGTCCATGGCTAAATCGAAAAAATCATTATCTGAAACGGTTCCCTTCCTTTAGTTCGGTTAACCGGTATTGTATGTACTTCCAATTATTAGCAACTAGCAGTACGCGCTCGGCGTTGCCCGTGGAATCAGGAATTTAACAAAATGAAAAAAAGCCCACAATGACATGAAAAAGTTCTGGAAACAAAACAAAAGATACACATTATTGATTTTCCCGCTTATTTTGCTTCGCGATAATGATATTTCAACTGTAGGAAAACAATACAGAGTATGTTATTCCGAAACAATGTTAAAAAATTGCAACGTGAAAATGATTATTATACAGCAAGTAAAATATGTGAAACATAAACACGTTAAGATACTGCCGAAAATAATAATATAAGTCATTCAATTGAAGGTTATGACGTATTCTGTGCTCTGCACCGTCAGCCAATCAAAATTGCCAGCAACGTTCCGGAGAAGTGTCGCGGGAGGAATTTCGCCAGAGGAAAAATATCTTTCAATTGACCAGGAAAAAATTAATTAGAAAAAAACGAGAAAAGATATTCTAACCATTCTTGTTTTAAAACCGGCAGAACTGTTGCAGTTATAAGCTAAAAAAATTGAAAATAATAGTGTTATTAGAACGTTGGATGCAGCAAATTTAAAAATAAACATTAAATTTCGATGGCAAAACTGATTGTTTTTTTTAATTTCTCAAAATTCATTTAATTACGTTTGAAGCTCAAGACAAACTTAATTAGGACTAAAATTGTTTGTTCTATCCGATGGTGCATTGATTGTTTTTCAAGAATCATTAGAAAAGATACTACAGCCGTAAACGTGCCAAAAATGACCCGAAACAACACAAAACCTTAAATAAAAATATTTCTAGATTGAATTTTAAAATTCCGGCTTCGAGATGCATTGAGTCACCTTTACGACTACCTGTGTGCCAAATTTCATAGCTGTCAGTGTGATAGATTCGTCTGGACATCGCGCGCATACACACAAACATTGCCTTTTATGAGTATAGATAAAAGATGCTGGTAGGTACTTCACAACGGTTCCAATAAATCTCAAAAGTTTTTGAATTCTGTACTGAAATGGGAATTAAATTTTTAGAATAAAAGTGTATGACATTTATAGAGAATTTTATTACTTAGAATATACAAAACAATAACGTGGGAAGGAATTTGAATCAAATTTGACCATAATTTTCAACACTGTAGACAACTTTTATGAAAAATATTATTTAAGCATTAAAAACTGAAACTGATAATTGATAATTGAAATTGAAAAACTTTTCAACAAATTTCCAATTTCTCAAAACAGCAAATTAAAGCAAAATTATTCGCAGATCTTCATTCAGGTTTCCTTTGTTTCATTGCTAATTTAATGTCTTAATTGCTCGCAGGTATTTTAATTTCATTTCAAATTATTGCAAGGCGGAAAGGGGGAAACAATTGTTCTCTCAAAATTAATTTAGAAATCTTTAAATTAATTCTGTAAATTACTGTAACAGTCTTTAATGCCATTAAATTGCAAGCATTTCAAAATTAATTACGTTATGTTCCGAATGACTTTTTCAACAAAGAGAATTAATATTAAATATAAATAATGAGACATCGAAACAATTAGTAGGACTTTTTTTATTAAATATAAAGAATGAAACATGTAAGCAATTAGTAGAATTTTTTTTTTTCGCCACTAGAGAATTAAAACCATTGGTCCTAGAAATAAGCATAGCTCTGAAAAAATTATGTAAATCGAATAAAATTTTATCTTGAATATTTAATTAACATTTAAGAGAAAACAGGGTATATGAGGTATTGCGTTTTAAACTAGTTTCTAATGCTTATTGAAAAGTTACACACTTAAAAATTGATGTTTTATTTTGTATTAAAAGAAAAATTAATCCAATTAAAATTATATTTACATTAGAATGATAAGAATATTTCTTAGCATTTTTCTTTCAGCTGATTATAATTAAATTGAATATCTGAATTTACAATATTAAGCAAAGATGAAAAGAATAATGCACTTATTTTTATATACAGTGGCTCCCAAAAGTGTTCGTACACTTACGATTTTCAAAGAAATAGGGCTCTATCTGTTAATTAAAATTAATATTTCAGAATAGGTTTTTAATAATAAGATCTATAATCTATTCTTAACAAAACTACATGAAATATTTTAAAAGCATGGTAAAACTTTATTTTTAAGAAATCAATAATCAAAAGTAACAAAAACTTTATCTCACAAAAGTCTTCGTACACTTAAAAAAAATCTCTACATATCAGTAAATATTCTAATTTTTCGTTAAATTAGTATTGAGTAGGATATCCTTTAGCATCCACAACAGCTTTTAAGCGTTTGGGAATAGATTTCACTAGTTTTTTTTTTAAATTTCTGCATCAATGTTCATCCATTCTTCTATCATTACTGTTTTTAGTTCGCTTTTAGTTTTAATGTCGTGTTTTCGAACTCTAACCTCCAGGATTCCTCTATTGGGTTTAAATCTGGCGATTGAGGTGGTGTTTTCAAATTTTGTAGGCAATTATAGAGACACCAGAGGCAAACGTTCAAAGGCGTGTACTTAGGATCGTTATCTTGATAAAAAAAATTATTTCCAATACCCAAATTTTGGGCTGATAATTTTAGATTGTCTTTTAAAATATTTAAATAAAGAGCATGATTCATTATGCCATCAATAAATACCAAATTACCAAGTCCTGATGCTGACATGCACCCCCACACAAGGACACCTCCACCTCCATACTTAACTGTTCCAACTAAGTTCTTGGGATTAAGTTCCTCGTCTTTTCTTCTCCATACCATTATACGTCCATCGGAATCAAAAATGTTATATTTGCTTTTATCTGCAAATAAGACATTATTCCAATACGTTTCGGGTTTATTTAACATTGATTTTGCGAAGGCAAGCATAAGCTTTCTGTTTTTCGCGCTAACAAAACATTTTCTACGGGGGGAGAACGCCCATTTAATCCAGCTGCTCTGAGAACTCGTCGAACAGTTTCAGGTGAAATTGGAGTAGAAAATTTTTCATTAAATTCTGCAGAAACTTTTAAAGCACTCAAACGTGGATTTTTCACAAATTTTCTAATTATAAATCTCTGATCACGTTCTGTTAACTTTGCCGGTCGACCTTTTCTTACCTTATTTTCGATCCGATTTTCTTCTTTAAAGCGTTTTATCACATACTGCACTGTAGAATGGGATAAATTAACTAATTTAGCGATATTCCGAACTGATTTACCACTATGATGAAAAATAATCAATTTTCGAATACTGATTGTTGTTTCTTTACCACTACGAGCCATTTTTAAATAATAAATAGAATATTACTGTGTAAGCAAGCAAAAATGAAGGACAAACGATTTTTTAAATGTCACCACAATGCAGAAATAAAAATAAAGCGACAGACGATAATTTAAATTATGAATTTATCCGAAAATATTTCAGTGTACGAAGACTTTTGTGAGATAAAGTTTTTGTTACTTTTTGATTATTGATTTCTTAAAAATAAAGTTTTACTATATTTTAAAAATATTTCATGTAGTTGTGTTAAGAACAGTTTATAGATCTTATTATTAAATACCTATTGCGAAATATTAATTTTAATTGATGGATTGAGACCTATTTTATTGAAAATCGTAAGTGTACGAACACTTTTGGGAGCCACTGTATATCGTATTACATAGAAAAGCGCTATAAATAGATCTCCTTACAAACTCAAAATTCTCTATGAAAAAATTATTTACATACTAGCTGTATCCGAACAGCTTTGTGCGTGGCATCATGATTTCAAAAAAATAAAAAAAGGCACACAATGGTATTAAATAAAGTTTTGAGAACGAAATCGAAACAAAAAATGAATATATTATTGATTTTGCAAACTTATTTTTCTTAGCGACAACGACATTAACCTAAGATAAGTTTAAGAAAAAGATAATGAAATTATAAAGTTTGTTGCAAACGATGCTATTAGAATTTAAACTGAGTAAAAACAATTTCCATGATTCTCGGAACAACCAGCTGGTACGTTAGCTAAAATGGAGTAATAATTCAGTAAGGCTGACGCAATAAAATCTTCGGGCCCTGTTTAAAATAGTTAATAGGCGACATTAGATATTTTGAATTAAAGCCAACCAACCAGTGGTGAACGCACCTGAACGGTTTTCTGGCACTGCTCTTTAAGTTTTTAATTCACCTGAACGCCGATGCGACACTGCCTTATCTCTTTTAGGGAGATAAAGAAGAAAACAATTAATATATCTCTTCAAAACATTTTGATCTTTGTCTAGTCCTTGCCCTCCGAAATATGATGGATATTTCCATTTAATAAAAGTAATAATACAGCGGCAAATAGTGCAGGAAAGTGGCAAAAAGCATTAAGTTTGCACATATTTAAACGCATTTTATGTTTTAAATCTGAAAAATCATGATGTTTTCTATGTTATTTACCATTGTAGTGATTTTACTTTGACATTACTTAATTTTAGTATAACGAAATGAACTTAAATATTTATAAATTCATACTTTGATATCTTCATTATATTCATGATTTGAAGTACAGTACGCATAGTGTTCATGTTCGATCAAAACTAAAATAATATCCTCAAAATATGCTTTGTTTCAGTATTGGCATTTCATTATTTCACAATTTCAATGCCTAGATAAAATAATTACACATTTCAAATGTAAAAAAATATTATATTGTGAAGTGTTTCCCCAATTATACTCTCCTTATATCCCTCTCCCTTATACCCCCCCCCCCCAACAATATCACCCAGGTCAGAACGTTCTGGCACTGCTTAATTTACGACTAAACCACTTTATCCAACGAAATGATTTCAAATTATTCCGTGCAAAACATAAGCAGGGAATAAATCATGGCTGACGTCATTAATCATTTCCCTGCTCTCGCTCTAATTTTTTCCACCAGATGGAGTAGACGTATCCAGGGCGAAATTGACCCCATCAAGGAAAAAATTAATTAAAAATCGACGAACAAAGGTATTTTAACCTTTCTTGTTCTAAATCAGGGAGAAATGTTGGAGTTACTACCTCAAAGCAAATTGAAAAAGATAACGAAATTAGAACGTCGAATGGAGGAATATAAGTTTGAATTCTTAAAATTTTTCGAGAAAACTTGCTTTAAAAAATTTTTCTCAACATTCAGCAAATTACGTTAGACGTTCAAAAAAAATTTCAATAGAACGGAAATTGTTTGTTCTTTCCGATGGTGTATCTTTTTTCTTCTTACGATTATCAGGAACGATGCTATGGATAAATGAGCGCAAAAAATCACCAGAATACTGCAAAATATTAAATAAAATGCTTTTGCATTAAATTTAAAAATTCGGGATTCGAGGTGCATGGAGTCACCATCACGGCTACTTGTGTGACAAATTGTATGGCTGTAAGTGCGATAGATTCCTCTGGACATCGCACACACACGCACAAATGCTTCTTTTATAAGTATAGATATATGATAACTTAAGTTTGCATGTAATAATCCAATTAACAAGTTCATCCACGTCATTCATATATGAACTTTACTAACATTTTTTATTTAATTTTTTTAATTTCTAAAATTTATAATTATTTAAAAATTTGGACCAAAGGATATTCTGCGGACCTAACATCAGTGTGTTATTGGTAGAAACCAAAACACGAAAGTTAGAACAGACCTTCCTTGGTGTTACTCTTCTTAAAAGGTGCTGTATCTCATGTATATCTATCTTAGGGCATGATAATCATATGATTACTGATGATACTGGCATGAGAAATCATATTCTTTCTACCATTATAAAACGGATCCAATGGGAGTTGGCTCTCATTGTTTTATGTGCTTTTTGTGTGCACATGTTTTTTTTTCGGAAATGTAGCGCTAGTCTATGTAAGAATATTTAAGGAACATATGAAGCATTGTGAAATAGAGTGCACAAACCCAAAACCAATCCACACTGTAAACCTTCGGGTTCATGGTTCGGCAGTGGCACTGGAAGCGACAACCTCTGAGCTAGGCAACATATTAAAATATAAATCATGTTTTCTTTCAAAACCAGGATGGATCAAAATAGTTTTAGCTATACTACACTAGACAGCAGCACTCTTCATATGGTTCACGTTCAATGTTTATAAAATATGATACCTACCTCAATTTAGCGAAAATACTGGGCTGACCCAATTTGATTCCCAGTGTCTCAAATGTGGAAGGTAAGTACAGGAAACTCGAGTAATACTATTTCTAGACATAAAAGGGTTGGAGGCCTTAGGGTCAGTGACAGTTTAAGGCACTCTCAGAAATAGAAGCTGAGTGTTGTTGTCATTGAAGTCCGTAGATGTCCAGCCGAACTACGTAATTAGCATTAAGGTTAGTTTCCCCCCTCTGTGTCTGTGAAACTCACTTTCAGTTCGTTTATGTTAATTTACTAAGTCAAAATTTTGGAGTCAGATACATTGTTTAAGGTACAACCAGAGAGGTTTAAAACCAGACGTTTTCGGATTGAGTTGAAATAAAGCCGGATAATCCCCTTTAGATTATTGTTCATTTTCCTTCTCTAGTTCTCAGACACTGTCATCTTAATTGCATTAATGTAAGATTATTCAAAAACGTACTTCTTGCTGTGTACTTGTGCTATAATTTTAACTATCAATGTTACTGAGGATTTTAAGATAAGCTTCTAATCACAATAAATACTTGCGACGTCCTTTAACTTTGAAATGTCACTGAAAATAAAATATCACATTGTACCAACAGAATCTACTCGGCAATAATGTTTCAAATACGCAGTGAAACCTATAACCAGATAACGTTATAAAAGACTCGAGCAATTTTTAAAGCTAATCACAACAATAATGAGCTATTGCCCACTGTGAAACTATTAAATCTAAGAGGAAAATCTGGGCAAAATTGAGTAGAATAGAATTTTCTTAATATGATTCTGAGAAGAACTGAATAATCTGGACTAAATGAAACGGTAGCTCCTGGAATGTAATTAATATTTTTTCTAGGAATCTTTTAAGAACTTCATTCTTCATATAATAAATGGTAATAATTCAATAAATCAATCTAGGTGGATTTCGCTTCTAAAGAGTAGCATAAATGAGGCAAGAAATTCGAAGAATATTGAAAATGAGTTCAGAAGTTTGTGTTATGATGAACTCCATAATATCATGTTTGATAGAGTTGAAATTTTCATTTAAAATTTCAAAGATATCCTTTAAGAATGATTAATTTCCATTACAATTCAATTTCAACCCCCTGAAATTACAATAAGTCGCCGATCGTGCGTTGGAGCCTTGGGGGTTGAAGTAACTTACATTGCAACTCACAGTAATACATTTCGTCATGTCTTTTTAAATCAATTTAGAATTATTCAGTCATAATTAAATAAAGCATAATAATTAGATTTTGACTTGATTTAGAAAAATTTTAACCAAGAAAATTGTTACTAAGCAGTTACATATGTTTAATTATTTTTAATTAAATTTGAATTTTAGAGAAAATTTTCTTAATTATATTTACTCTCTATTATAAAAAAAACAACAATACGTTATGCTGAACAGTAAAAAGTCACGAAAATAAGGATAAAATACATATTAGGGGTGTTATTTTCTTATTTATTCACGAAAAATAATATGGAGCATTATTTCCTTAATTAATCTTTGTTTATATTGGATTTTCTTATTTATTATTAATTTTTAGGTTCCTGAAAATTTTTTCTCCAGTAGAATTTATTTTTATAATTTTTCTCCGATAATTAGAAGGGGGGCGAGTAATGAAATCAACATATGTGGTCTTAATACAAACATCGTCTCAGTCAAAAGAAAGTCTATCAGTCTGCATGTGAACACAGTAACTAAAAACCGTACGAGCTAGAAGAATGAAATTTAGCAATTAAAATCAATTAAATTGACTTTTTGAAGACTGATTTTGATTTGAATATATTCATTGAATCTAAATGATTTGTTTTGCATCAAAAATTCTGTGAATTATTTTCTTGCACTACAAATGAAAACGGTTTTCATCATCAAAAAAACCATGAATTTAAACTTATATTTAAGATATTCTAATTAATTTTGAATGGTACTGTAATTTATAAAAATAAGAAAGATTTGAATATCCACGGAAATAATATATAAGCAGTAAAATAACAAGATAAAGTTTTTCTTTTAATCTTAAAGAAGTTGGGACAGCCTCGGTAATCCGCCCCTCAAATGGTTAAAATATAAATTCCATGTAATAAAATAGAAGAAAAAAACTAATTAAATTTAACTATTTGCTTTAAAATTAAAATATCACCTAATTCCAAACAAATGGTATATCGAGTTCAAGGCTGATCCACTGTTCTTCTTGATATAAAATTTTAATAGATATAATATAGATAAATTACTCATCGGGTTCCGATTTAGTTGTATTAACACACATTTAGGAGCAATACAATACTTGTATTTTTCCGATATTATTTTATCTGATGCGGTAGTCGGAAAATACAGAGGGGAAGCAAAATCTCTACAGCGAGCGAAAGGGAGCTGTCCCTTGTTTGAGCACGTGTGACGTCAGCCCCGCTTCACGCCCAAATGGATCATTTTTCCCGCGTCATCTGAGAGGCGAACTTTGATTGCAAATGTATAAAAAAAGAACTGCCTAGAAATTTTTTTTAATGTTATTGTTCATCTTGAAGCAATTTCAGTCGATTAGGAAAAAAAAAAAACGTTTGTTCTCCATTGGCTTACTTTTCCACTTTGAGAATTCAGTGATCAACGAAAATGGCACAAAAGTAAAACAAAGAAAACGTAAAAGGAAGACGGAAAATGAATCAAGAATAGAGAGAGAGAGACAGACCAGATCTGCAGCAAGTTTTGCCCCTCCTGAGGATCAGAAATTAATGCAATAAGTAAAGAAAAGCTGGAGAAAAGCAACCCTTTCTCCGATTGAAATTGCATTCATTTGAGCTGCGTCTTCCCCAGCTCTCGCTTTTTTTTAAATGCCCACGGCGACCCAGCCTACCCAAAAAGGGTGTAAGGCAGAGAAGGTCGCCGGGGAGAAGGGACCCACAAGCACGCCGAAGGTACAGCGCGCCCCAACAGACAAGATCCATTAAGCAATTTAAAATATACATACTTTGCCCAAAACAGGGGCAGTAATTAAAATACATGAGATATGAAAATACACAATTAAAGGTGACGCAGAACAAACTTCGCCAAAGAGGCGGAGGTAAAATACAAGAGTTTGGTTGGCGGCTACAAATGTAAAATCACACAAAGTCTGGTTGCTGGCAAACATGATTTGCTGAAGAAATACAGAATCTGGTTGATGGCCACAATTATATAGCATATACAAAATCTGATTGATGATATACAAGATTTGTTGAAAAAAATACAGAATCTGGGACAAGAGAGACAAGGGTAAAGTCCTCCATCCTCGTGCCACACAGAAGCATGCCACAAGTCACACCAGGGAAGTCAAAAACCAAAGACAAGATCAATATAAAAATCAAAATTGCGAAGTCAAATATCTAAGAAAAGACAACACAGGGACAAGACAAACACAGAACGCATATCCACACACCACTCAAGCACAAACTCACAACACACAAACACTGAGCTCTAGGTTAAATATGAGTTAATTTAAAATAAAATTTAAAAAATCAGTCTAATAAATAAAAACCGCCAAACGGGAATAAACCCGCAATGGCCGGAAGTCGCCAATAGCCCCATCAAGGAGCATAAGATACAATAAAATTCAAAGTTAAAAGTTTAAAAATCAGCATGAATAAAAAACCCAGCTCTCGCTTGGCACGACTTCCTCATTTGGCTTTTTTTCGCTTTTTCTCAGTAGTTCAGTCGTTAAGTAGTTTTTTTAAAACCATTTCTGGTGGAGTTGTAATTTTTTGCTTCCTTATGTTTTTTGGTGTGCTGATTACGAATCTGAGGTTTACCACTAATAATTTTTGTTGGAATTTTAGTTATAGCCAAAAAAACATGAAATCCCCCTCCCCAGTTTTTTGCTAATAACTCAAAAACTATCAACTTTTAGTATAACATCATTATATATATCAAAATTATCAGCACAAAATTAACTACAACTGCTTGTTTCTGAGGTGACGAGCAGTCATTGGATCTCCCTGAGGCTTATTGGAAAACTGCCAAGTTAAAACTTTACTATAACAATCAATGATGATTCATAAACAAATTTCCATATTATATCCGTAATATGCAACGGGTAACAATAGCAACGAAAAACGAAAGCTCTGTAATATTGATTAAAATTACATCTTCTTTAAAAGTACGCTAACCACTTAACGGAATAACTGTTTCATTTCCTTAACTATCAAATTAGATGACATAATCTGATTTCGGAATGTGCTATTATTTTTATTCAACGAAGAACCTTAAAACTCTTAAATATTTTGGTTTCATCTTTCTGCTCTCAGTAAAACAGAATCTTTCTTTCTCCATTCGTTTGCGAATTATTGATTTTTAAAATTTCTTCGCACATCTGAATCAGCCGTATATTCATAAACGTATCAGAAGATCTGATAGCAGGAAGTCCATACTTGATGGAATGTATAGAGTTTTAATAATTCGCCAGCTTTTTATTGAATGATTCCTAAAATCTCCACCAATAGATTTCTGAGATAGGTTTTCGTGTGTTTCAGTGTAAATAGAATAAATAATATTTCACAGTTTATAGAAGGTCTAAGTATAAATATTCACGGATCTCTCATGTTATCATCCATACAACCAATATCTGTTCTTCAACGACAATGATATATGTGTTCTAACACAAACTGAGAATATAAAATCCGTAATTTATGGAAGTTTGAATCTCTTTTTCAAAATTCCATGAATTCAGGCTTAAAGAATACAAAATATCTGGCATTCCGGATATAGCCGGACCATTATCAGGTCTGTAGATTAAAAGTGTTTAAAAGATTTCTAATTGGCAGAATAAAAATAAGATATATCCTGAAGGTGTTTTCCTCATCTCAAAGAGGCAAACCATACAAGGCATCTAGACAAGAAACGGGATCCAAGATGTAAGAAATAAAAATCAATATTCCACTGCCAAAGGATAACCCCAGAAACCTCTAGAAAACTGAGTATTGGTTGCATATCAAATCTTGTGCAGTAGCATTGATACTGCAAGAGAATATTTGTAGCTCTCCTAAAGTCATCCACAAGTCAGAAAGTGAAAGAGAGAAACTGGCTAGTTATTTATCGCCCAGAGCCTTTTCCTGTCATATCTGAAAAGATCTGGTTTTCTTCACCCGACTATAGAATATCTAACACAAGAAGAGACACTGAAGAAGAAAGATGAAAGTGACATTATGCTCCATTCTTTCGTGGTATATTACTTTGTGAAACTTTCAGTTCCATGGCACACAATTGCTTGCCCAGGAATGTGCTGAAAAACAAAATAATTGCAATATGATGAGAAACTGTTAGGAATATCTGGTGGTTTAGTGGATAATATTCAAATTTCATTTTTAATCTTTCCATTGAGTTTGTTTTAGCTGTTGAGGGAGAAGAAGATTATTTTTAGGGATTTTGTGGAAAAATGCAAATACTTATTGAAATGGATCCAAGTAGAAATGTTTTCTGCATGTAGTCAAATGCATCTTTTCCTTGATGACGCAGTGATGATCAAATGAGTTGTTTATCTTTTCTGTTTCGTCTGTTGTTTCTCTGCCTTATTTCCAAGTCAAATTATTAATGACTTTTTTGGCTGCACACATTGTATTTTAAGTATACTCCACAATATTTCAAATATTTTAATAAATTGACCAAGAATCATTTCACGGCGTCTGAATTTTTGCGCAGTGTAATTTATTATCATTCATCATTAAAGCTTGAAAATTATTCGAAAAAGAGAAATAATTAAAAACTAAAAGGAAATTTCTTTTTTACTTAATGGACTAAAGATGGTAAATATTGAAGGCCTCAGAATCTCTATATGAACTGTTTCTCCCGGTTTAAAATACTGCATCATATTTAATCCAATATAATCAGTATTTTAAAACTAAACCAATATTATCAGTATTAAAAACTTACGTTGTCCTAATTTAGCTTTCATCTGATTTTCTTCAATATTTTAAAATGAAATGGGTAGCAACAAAGTGACGATGTACTTCAAAAGTGTTTACACTAACAATGGTTGTCAGAAAAATCTGTACTCTGAGATCTCTCCTTTCAGATCAAGCTCTACCCTTTAATTCTGCATGCTGAAGTGCGTCACTAGCTTTCCTTTTGATATCGATTTGAAAGAACCATTGAAAGAGAGGGACACATAAAACGGACCTCTCTAAAACTCGTAAACATAACGTCATCGGAAAACAACAATAACATGAAATAGAAATGGGAAAAGATTCATCCCATGCGCGCCACGGCGGAAAAGAAGAAAGAAAAAAATTACCCATACAAAGTTTCCAAGAGATATACATGGGATAGGCACAGCAAAAACAACAACAAAACTGCAAGGAAAAACATGGCCACCAGTCGTAAAATACATCAGCATCCATAGTGGAGGGATATACTGGACGATGGAACTGCTTCAGAGGGAAATTCAGAGACACACATCAAGAAGGCGGACCCAGGATTGCTATGTTCCTTTCTGCGATTGATTTTTTATGAAAAGCAACTTTATTTTCTCTTTGGCCGACGGTTCTCGGGTTTTTATTTCCATTTTTTCACTCTCATTCCCAGCTGGAGTGGTTATTTTCTTTTGCTTTTCCACGGAGAGAGCGTTGTCGTATCTGGTCTTGTGGTCTTCTTTCAGAGAATGGCAAGGGAGTCACTTGAAAAGCCTCTGAAATTTTAAAGGCTGCATTAACGTTCTGTGTTTTTTTCTTTCTTGGACGAGGAGGAGACTGTTGGTTTCATATTATTGTGGTTGCAACTGTCCTGCATAGGAGAATTCAAGAGAGAGAGGACGAGCATAAAATCTAATGCTTTTCTCCCACGCTAAGTCATAAAAGTTGTGCAAGTAGATTCGAGTAAGGATGTGCGCAATTTACAGTTTCAGAATGATTTGAAACTGTCCCAAACGAGGTCCAGGCTGGAAGATTGCTTTGGTTTTATTTCTGAAGGGCATCATGAAACACAAGAAAAACATTTCTAGAAAAACTATAATCATACGCAAAATAATCATTAGAAAACAAGAAAAATGAAGACTAAACGAAAGACAACATTTTTGGTACGTTGTTTCACAATACCAAACGCAATTATGTATAGACAAAAACTTTCTGAAACACAAAAATAGTTGTTCCTGAGTAAGAGAAACTGTATCAGTCAACACCAGTGTGTATTTATTCAGAGATAGATGATAAATATCTGACTAAAACAAAAAAATTCTCTTATCATTCATAGGAGCTCGTATAGAGTCTAAAGCTTCCATTAGAGAGGAATGTGTTAAATATGTTTCAGCAGATGCCAAAAGTTATTTTAATGGTGCATTTGGTGAAAGCCTTTAAAATATGTGCAGCTAAATGTAATAAAATTGTGCAAGTTGTTTCCGAGAAACGATTCTAGAACAGTTTTGCCTGATTAAGAAGAAACATTGAATAATTGGTTAAAAAGATAATATAGAATAACGAATAGTATATTTTCCGTCAGGTATTTATTGTGTAGGAAAGATTTTCACGGGTTTGTTTTCTATTAAAGAATGAAAAATAAAATTTTTAAAATCTTTATAAATCTCGATTATTAAAACAACTAGGAGTGTTCATCCCACGATTTCCCCGTGTAGTTTCATAACATGGTGCAATTTATGTTTAGCCTCTTCATATAGTGAACAGAATCAAGTATGCATTTTGAGTGTCTTTCTTTTGGCCAACTTGTCCAAAAATTAGCCAGATTTATAATTTTAATGTGAAAATAATATGCAAATGCCATTTATTCAACTTGCTGAGTGTGAAGCTTATCGCGAATGCATATACAATATTGGTTCAAAATTTGATACTTGACTATAATTCCGGTGACAAAACCATGTTCCAGATTTCATTCCTATAGCTGGTTGCGTTTCTGAGTTATCATGTTCACATGAAAAGCATAGAGAATTCCGGTTGAAGGATTTGATGCACCAGAGACCAGATTAATTTAATGTATCACAATAATCGAAGATCGCCCACATACGGAATTCCTTTCCTCTAGCTCTCTCTGTTTTTGAATTTCGAGTTGAGATCACTTTGTTATTGACTCTGCCATTGCATTTTCCTTTGTTCTTAGGCGGATATAACGCCAAAATTTATTTTCGGACTCAGGGAAGCCTAAAACGTGGAGATTTGTAAAAATCTTGATGTCGATTTTTTTCACGATTTCTCTTTTAATACTTAGTATCCGAGGAAGTAGAATACTCTAGCACTTATAAAGATGTAGCAAATTGTGTGATGTGCATTTAATATTTGATACTTTGATTTGTATATCATATTGTTCTTAGGATATTAATGTAATCGTAATAAGTTACCCTCGCCCAGCCTTGGCATCCGGGGTTTCTGAATGACAGCCGCTGCAATAGCTTGAGTACTGAGGCCTGAGTCCTAATAGTCATCACGACCACGACCTGACTCTTCCCAAAGGAGGTACATATTATCACTGGTGGAAGGTAATTCGACTCCCACTATTACCATACCCACAAGGGAAGAGAGAACTCGCGTACTTATCCGGTGGCTTCTCATTCGTGAACTCGCGGTGTCCCCCAGTGGGAGGCAATTAATGTAAAAGATCCTTGTCTTGCAGATTTAAAAACAGGTCAAGTAAAAATATTTTGAAAAAGGGAAAATGGAGTGATTCATCTCTAGCAACAATAATATCCATGTTTGATATCCTTTGCGGCCATTGGAATGATTGCAACTGTCGAAGTTTATTTAAATTTTGCTATTCAAGTAATCAGAAGAGTGTATAATTTTGTCAAAGGTGACTTAAAACATATTCAGGGACTTTCAGACCAAGAAATGTTAAGAAATATAGTGCAAATTGTACGGTAATTTAACAGCCTTTAGTTGTTAAAATATGATTGGAATTGAGAACGATTCAATTCTTGGCACGTTTCTGCCATCTTGTTTCATGTAATTATACGAATAGTTAGAGTGAATCATCTCATGTTATTTAACTGCTTGCATTTTAGTGTGTGTTGATTGAAATTAGTGTGTGATACGTGCAGGTTATTATATAAGAGTGAAGCGAGAAACTACTGAATTCTTTGTTTACTCATAAATCATCTGTTCTAGATTATGTAGGCATTTAGTAATTTTAAGTATAAACTATTCAGTAAATTTTGATAATAATTAATGAAATAGGATTTATTAATATAAAACATCATAAGTTTTCAAGCATATTAACGCATCTTATTTTTTTAATTTTTGAACTTAGGTAAGTCTAATCAGTAAATATATCTATTATATGAGAAAATAAACGCAAAAGTCGTACATATATGCTGGAAGCGAAAAAATCTTACTCTGTGGATCTAGGAAACTAGCAGAGTGAAACAAATTTTAAGTTTATGCAGATCGGGTTATCTAAAATCTGTTGGATATAAATAAAATATTCTTTTATTGCACTCCACATTTCCTAAAACAACATGTGTGTAATATGTCTGTGTCATTAGGAAATAAAGAATACAAACGTATAACGGAAGGAAGTTCATCATACTCTGTAAAAAAAATCCCGTAAAATTTACGGTTTTAAACTGGCAGCTGGGTTGGTTGTGCAAAACCGTAAAAGTTACGAAGTAAATCCGTAGGCACAACGGTTTTTTAACATACAGGAACAATTTTTTCCCGTAAAAGTTACGAAGTAAATCCGTAGTCACAACGGTTTTTTATCGTATGAAATCAAGTTTTCTCTGTAAAAATTAAGTCATCGAAGTAAGTGACGTCATCGACTGAGTTGAGTTGAAATGTGCTGATGTGTATTATCAATTAGGAATATTAATTATCAAGGCTTAACTATTAATTTCAATTAGTTTAATTAATATAATTTTTAATTGAACTTACTTGGACGATTTCGATGCAAGATGGTGACAAAGCTTCTAACTCCTCCGAGCCGGGGATCAAAACCGCGTTCATAGAAATAAAAGGCAGTCGCTCTAACCACTAGACCACCGGAGACTTCATAAAATAAAGTAAAAATAATCTATTTGAGTTTTAAAGTCACTATAGCTCTAGTGGCGCCACCTAGTGGTGTAAAAATCAACTATTGCCAGAACACGTGTTTTAAGGTTAGCTTTCATGAGTGACAACAGGTTACTGCAACATGTGTAAACAATAGCGGAGATGGAACCCTATTAAAAACATGAAGTGAACGCAATAAAATTACATTTAAGTAAAGGGAAAGTTATCATACGGAAAGCAATACCGTATGACGAAAAATAGAAATTGAACTGACGGTTTTAAACCGTTTATGGCTGGAGCGGAAAACAGTGAAAAACTGTTTTGTCAACAAAACAGCTTTAAACCGTCAAATATACGGAAAAAGTCCGGGAAAAAAACGGATATTTTTTACAGTGTATGTTTATTGGTATAGTTTGTTGTAAGAGACGTATTGCCCTTTAAGACGTTGTCTTTTATCCAATCTGTTTACTTTTCAAATTAGTGTGCAAAATATTGCTTTAAATTGAATAATGTATTCTCGTATCTCAGAGGATAGCTCGAATTACTAAACATTATTACATGCATAGTTAAAAGAAATATGTTATCCTTTCATATGTAAATCAGACTAATAGAATTTACACGCATATAGGCTTTTAAAACTTTCATTTTTTTAAATGTTACTTGTTAATTCCAGAATATGAATCATTATTATGCATTAAAATATTATTGACGTGATACGCTTTATTGGCGAAGACTACTTACAATGCTTCTCATGGAATGAATAATGGTTATTACATTAATCCAAAAATTACCGTATTTATTATGTCATTAATTTGGGAGCCAATTAACATTCTGAATGATTATGGTTGGTATATTTTAATTTTTTCGGCATATTTTAATCCAGCTAACAAGCCTCTGACCATTAAATATGCTGCGCCAATTTAGTGTCGAAATCAAATGTGAAAAATGAAGATAGCACCAACGTGCAATTAGATGTTACATGACATGGTCAGTTATTTAACTCCATTAGGGACATTTATGTAGACAATGAACAGAACAGGTGCAAGCCCCTAAAAGAACATGGTTTTAATATCTACCGCAATCTGAAGTTTAAAATTACGTTTTTAAGAGAATCATGAATATAAAATTATGAAAGATTCAATTGAAATCATATTCCTGGTGAACAAGCTGGTCACCGAAGGCGGCTAGTAGGAGTGACATTTTAAAAACTAAATAACAAAATGATTCACTATCAGCTTCAATCAGTTCTGTATAACATTTGTATTACGTAACAAAAAGTTTGTGGTTCTAATTATGCTTCTAATCATATTTGTGGTTCATATCAAGCGAAGTCTATGACTTAAAGACTGATGTTAAAAGGATAGTGAGGAATTTTCTGCTTGTCAAAGCGACCTGGTAAAAGTCAACAAAGTATTATCGCGATTGCGAAATGGAAAAGAAATCGCTTCTCCCATACAATATTCTGCTTCCTAACAGAACACAAAAGTATCATATCCAGAGAAATATTGTTCTTATAATACTGCTAGTTTTCGAACTTTAAAATTAGCAATTTAGCTGGCATTTTATAATGACCGAATAGCAAATAAGTTTATATTTTTGCTTTCCCACGAACAAAGCATACAAACAGGAAGTAATTAAATCACCAAAAGAAAAATAAAACTTTTAGTTTGATTACCCACATTTTAAACTTCCTGAATCTGAAAAAACCGTTTTTAAAATCTCTGTCTGTGTATGTGTGTTTGTGGACTAGTTTCTCAAAAATGAAACGAAGTAAACAGATGAAGTTTGATATGCGGTCTTTACACAAAACTGCAGATTGTTGCAAAATTTTGGATGAAATCCGTCTGAGGGAAGTCAGTCTTCCTTCCATCGATTTGATGTGAACACAATAACTGAAAAATTCAGAAGCTAGATAGATGGAATTTAGTATACGGTTCGGTTACTAAAATTGCAGATATCTATCAAATTTTGAATCACACCAGTCCAAGGGTTGATCTTCCTATTGTTCGTATGTTTAAGACTGCTTCTTTATGCTTTAACTTAAAAACGCGAAGCGTTAAATGGATGAATCTTAGTATATGTTCTTAACACTTAAATTACAGGCATGTGTAATTTTTAATTAAATCTCACAGAGGGCTGTCTGACTGTCTGTCTTTTCGTCTCTATGTGAACACGATAACTCAAATCCGCAACGAGTTAAATGAACCAGTGACGAATCCAGGGGGGCGGTTATGGGACTGCAGGCTCTCCCAGATCTTCCAAAATTCTTGATTTTTTCAAATCACTGCAGTAGTTTGTTCATAATCTTCTTTTTTTAAAAAAAAAAGTGGCAACAATGCTTTTTGGCATGCCAGGCTCAAAAATGTTCCCGTTTTCGTAGTCATCCAACTCGTACATGTAGCGTTAACGCGGTCGAAAACATTTTTTTTGGCTAGTTATTTCATTGTGTTTTTGTTAAATTATCGAAAGTATTGTAGTGTCCTTCGTGATTTTTATTGTAAAGTGAGCTAAGTTGAAGTGATTTAAGGTATCCGACTGGCTTAAAATCGTCGTTTTTGATGAAAGTATCAACAAAATTTTTATGACTTTATTTTGTAGCCTGTTTAATCATTTTTCTAAAACTGTCTCACTTTTTACTCTACGTGAATTACAAATGGAGTTACAGCTGTTTTATTACCGAACTGTAAGCATTACTTTATGTTGCATGTGAAATGTGTTTTCTGAGAAATAATATTTTTGAGGAAAACTGTCGACCGTAACAATGATTTCTCAAAAAGTTATTCAAGTATTGATATGAAATTTTCTGAGATTGTTTTCTTTAATATTCTTGATGCTTTCCTCTAAAAACCAAGTTCAATTTTAAAATAAAGTATTATTTTTAAGTGCTCAAATATAAACGAAAAGCATTTTTTATAAAAATTACCAGTTTAGTAACTAAGTTCAGCTATATCTCAAAACTATTTTGAAGTACAAGAAATATTTTAGAGCATAACATAGATAACTTTCATAAAAATGTACTCCTACAAGGATTTATGTATATTTAGAATATAATTTTGTCTATGGCTGTTAGCGTAAGGCAAATATTTTAGTCATTTTTCTTCAAATTTCTCAGTTTTTTGAAAAAATATTATTTTGAAAGTCTAATTTTACAATATTTCCATAGCTTTAAAATATATGCAGTTGAAAAATAACATTAAAAAATATATATATAAGTTATTTTTCAAAAAAAATGTATCCGAACACAGTCGGATACCTTAGCTTACAGAAGCCATGAGGTCCAGCAAATACAAAATTTTTATGACTTCAGTCCCCTCCAGACCAAAATCCTGGATTCATCACTGAAATGAACGATATTTCGTATATTGACTTTTTATCAAAACAGTGGATGTGCTTCAGATTTCGAACCCACTGGTCAATAGGAAGATGTCAAAAATGCATACTTGACTCTCCTCAACATTCTACGAAGAAAAATACAAAATATGCAGTAATGTGTAAGTGTATGAGAATACTATTTAAAGCGAGTAAAGAACTGATTTGGCGCGATTTGCAACGACGCTTTACGATTCCGTGTCATAAATTAAATAAAAAATTGTCATTTAATTAACCTTTCATGATAAAAATTTTATTGTAGATGAATTATAGTGATTTCATGTTGCATTTTTTCATAATAACGTACATTTTAAAAATATTTTAACAATATTGAATTAATATACCATTAATGTATGAAATTCCGATGTATTAACTTCAATTTTACTCTTTTCTATTCATCAAACACATAACTAGTAGTTCTGTGACCTCCGTAGTGTAAACCTCGTTTCCCTCCCCCCCCCCAAAAAAAAATTAAAATAACATTAAAAAATATATATATATAAGTTATTTTTCAAAAAAAATGTATCCGAACACAGTCGGATACCTTAGCTTACAGAAGCCATGAGGTCAAGCAAATACAAAATTTTTATGACTTCAGTCCCCTCCAGACCAAAATTCTGGATTCATCACTGAAACGAACGATATTTCGTATATTGACTTTTTATCAAAACAGTGGATGTGCTTCAGATTTCGAACCCACTGGTCAATAGGAAGATGTCAAAAATGCATACTTGACTCTCCTCAACATGCTACGAAGAAAAATACAAAATATGCAGTAATGTGTAAGTGTATGAGAATACTATTTAAAGCGAGTGAAGAACTGATTTGGCGCGATTTGCAACGACGCTTTACGATTCTGTGTTATAAATTAAATAAAAAATTGTCATTTGATTAACCTTTCATGATAAAAATTTTATTGTGGATGAATTATAGTGATTTTATGTTGCATTTTTTTCATAATAACGTACATTTTAAAAATATTTTAACAATATTGAATTAATATACCATATAATGTATGAAATTCCCATGTATTAACTTCAATTTTACCCTCTTCTATTCATCAAACACATAACTAGTAGTTCTGTGACCTCCGTAGTGTAAACCTCGTTTCCCTCCCCCCCCAAAAAAAATTAAAATTTTCTCTTAGTCGCATTTTTTTAAAAGCTTAGCAAATGTTATTCATTATGACGACAGCTTTGTTTGTAGGGACACCGGACATCATAATTAACTCTCAAGGAGATACAATGGTGTACAAAGGTCTAGCACAATTCTTAAGGTGCAAATTTGGAGTCAATATGGATAAAATGGTTCGCAATCTGTAGAATTAGCAAAACATCTCTAGCTCTTTTACTCCCCTTATCTTTTAGCGGCATATCAAAATATTTTGAAAAAGATGGCAACAAAAATTCACAGAGAAAAATTCAATCCTTAAATAAGTTATTTTTAAAAAATCATCGAGAAAATTTCATTATTAAATAGGCATCAAATTAAAATATTTTTTCCAACTCACTTCGTTAGAAATAAGAAATGGAATTCAAATAACTTGGCGATAAATATTACAATTTGGCATAGATATTTATATAAGCGAAAAGCTTTGGTTGTTATGCAGATCAGACGATTTATAAGGCAGGCGAAATTATCTTGGCGAGAAGTGCCTGATAATTCAATTTAGGCATAACAATTACAATCGAATTCTTCGAATTGAAAGTTCTTAAAATTGCTTACTGCGGCTCATAAGATATAAAAGAAATTATTTAGATGGTGAATGAGTTTAAATATAAATTTAGAACTAAAGGATAGCCAAAGATTATAAAAATAGATAACACTTATTTAGCGAAATGGGGATAACGATACAAAGCGATAAGCGAACTGTGTTTATTTACAACTCTGATGTCATAATCTTAATGTTGCCACTCACTCTTTTATTACCAATTAAATTGATTAATATAATAATTATATATAATTGAAATAACTATTTTATTATGGAATTAAAATAAATAGAAATAAAATGTATTGCTTTCTATTGCTTCAAGAAATATTTCTGCCAAATTTGAAGGAAATCGAACAACGCATTTGGTCGCAATTGCGTAACATGCTTACATACAGACAAACGCCAAATTTTCGCTTCACTCGGTCAATTAACTCTCAAATTTAATAGCATACAAGCAAAGTTAAGGACTGAATGGGTTGTTATAGTAATCTGAATTATGAATATTTAGGTATTAGAGTAAGTATACAGAGATTACTCAACTATTTGTCTGCTATGTGCATTAAGGTATGGTCTGTAATGAACCAATTGCAAATGAATCCCTGTTCAATGTATTATGCAGTTGGTGTCGCAATATAATGATCATTAATGGAACTACGTCTAGCCTTATACAACATTTGATGTGAAAACAGATTTACACTCCAAAGAGACCACGCAAAATGTATTTTTCTCATATTATTGAAAACGAAACTTTTTCAAGAAGGTAATCGATCATTTCCATCTCTTGTAATAATTAATATTTAAAAATATATTCCATTTCTTTGTTTTGTTAAAAAGAGTAAAGAGTTATCAAAAGTAAAATCATTTCTAGTTATTAAAACAGAATAAAAGTAACGTTCACGCGTAACATTGGCTAATACTCTTATTCACTATTCATGGAAAGATATATTATTGGTTCTACACTGAACTTTGGTAAACAGGCATTATACAAATAAAAAGAAATTTGGTCCAATCGGTCAAAAGGAAGAGTTCTAGAAGCGATACTGAATTCTCTTCACTGTACTACAGAGCTAAACACAAAGCTCGCTTTATTGTGTTATAAATGCGAAAAAGTAGAGAGAAACGTGACTCTTTATTATTTCGTCGCTTAACAAGCAACATCACCTGTTTCAATTTTTTGAAATTTCAAAGAGGAAGAAAAAATTGAATTTTTCCCAAACAATAATGAATATTTCTGAAATTTTTTAACATCTGTTATGAACATGAGATAGAACTGACACTGATCTATCTGATGACCCCTTCTCTAAAGGGGTCATCAAATTAGATAGATGGTTCGTATCTCAAACGCAAGCCGTGGGGCTTAATTGTGTTGACTTTAGTTTTCATTTGATTCAACTTTACAATTTTTTTATGATAGTATGTGTATTTTGCGTTGAAGTTCAACGCCTCTAGTTTGAAGCTTCACCAGAGCTACTTTGGAATGACCCTCGCAATTTTGAAAGATGTAAGACGCTGAGAACAAAACCCGAGAACCCGCTATCTTAACCTTCCACTTCACACCAACGTGAAGACAATTCATCTACAACAGCAGTGAGAATCGCACCTGGCCCACATGCGCAGTGCATTTTCAGTGGAATCAAGTTTCGAAACTCTGTTCCCGAACCCATCACGAAATCTAAAAAACTTGTGTTCTGTTCTGTGATTATTCACAAATATATTATTAAGAAGAAATGTTTCGGTAAACCATGAAGATTTTTAAATGATTTCATTCATAAATAAATATCTTAGCCAAGCTAAATAGTCTGTGTCAGTGGCTCTTATTCTTGTATTTAGGAGAATATAATGTATTTTACAACATTTTATATCTGTATATATTATATAATTTTTCCTTAGAGATAACCCTATGAGTAAAAATATATTATACAGTATAGTTTACTTTTCTAACCTAATGGTACATATTTTTGCTGATATGAAGTGAAGTTCATTTTCTTAAAGATAACCCTACTATCACAAAGTTATTGCACTGTATTGTATATTGTAGTATGTTCAATATTTGGAAGACTGTATTACATCGTCAAAATAACTAATCAATAATGTATAATATCTTATCTACAAATATTCCATATGTGTGAATGTTGGCAGAAAATGTAGACATTTTTTAATGGTGAGGAAACTTATAATTATTTTGAATTTTTTTAGTGATGGAAATCTTGAGCTTCTTCCCTCACTATTTTGAGGAAGGATTTACCCTAATATTCCCACCCCATTTGTTTTGCGCCCCTTCTCCGGTTTCATTTGCTGATTCTAGAAATGCATGAGGGTGACGCATTTAAGTTGACAGAGGGAACAAGATAATTTCTCCAGGGATGCAGCTATGACATGTAGACGAAAAAGCTTTTCTAGGGATCTTCCCCTCCCCTATCATACAGTGCTGTTTCTCTACTTGCCCCCACACCATCTGTGTATGAATCTTGTAGAATTGGGTGTGTAGCGGGAATGCATTTTATCTCACAAAAAACTTCCCTTCCCAAAAACTCCTTGCGAAAAGATAGGGAATGTCCTCGACTGAAAAAGAGGGTAAAAAATTGTAGCTGTCGGTTTCTAGGGAAACGGCGGTAGATGTTTTGGATAATTCAGTTATCAAGAAAGAGTGACTTGGTGTTTGATTTGATGAGGCAGGACACATATGTGAACAAATATTTCTTCTCTTAAGTTTAAGTGACGTTTGCTAACATCTATGGTATCGCCTAAGCGATTGAGAGGACGAAAGGAGGAATAGATTAGGCATAGATTGGGTGGAAGAATTCTAAGAATTTTTCATATCACTAACTTGCAGTTTCACCAGTTAGAGTTATTTAAAAATTAATAGCTTTACAGCGAGGTGTTGGTTGGCGAACATTTTGGACAACGAATACTTTTGCAAAAGAATTTTTGTTCGAACAACGAAAAAAATGTTCTGATAACGAAACTATATTCGAAATAATAGAACAAACAAGCTCGTAAAAAGGCGTCGAATTGCTTAAAATACGATCAATATTAATACACGATATATAGATTGAAACTAGGAATAAAAAAATTGCAATGTGAATAATTTATAATAGCTTCTAATTTTTTACATAATAACTGTTGAAATTATTGGGCCTAAATTATTGGTTCTCAATATTTTAACCCCTTAACAGTGTGGTTTTTTCGCACTATTTAATTAGATGCCATCCCCATTCCCCCTCTGTTTCGGGGATGTTTTGTCGTATTGATTAAACTACATTTCCATAGAACACTTTAGATTGTATTGGATTACTGGCCATTTTTGAATCGAATGATAACGTCTATGAATGACTTAATTCTACAATATCCCTTTAAGATCGAACCCGTACGATCGTGCGGGTTAGACATTAGCTAGCATTTCTGCTTCCTGGAGAGTTGTATTTAATAAATGCTGGAAAGGAACGACTTTTCTAGTTTCCAAAATATCAATAGGATCTAGTTTTGTCAAAAGACGGCAGAGACAGTCCATATTTCAATTATAATCGAGTTAAATCTGGAAAAAAAATCGCGCTAAACATTTGAATTATTTATCTGTTGCAATTAGCTAATTATTAATACATATTTAATTGCTTAGATACAAATTGTTAATTTAATGTTGAAATAAATAAAAAATAAAAAAAATATGTTAGTTAAGAGTTAATATAATTGCTCTTTAGGAGTAATATTTGTTTACCTGCACGATCGTGCGGGTTCGGCTTTATTTGAGCTCACTGTCCGAAAATCGACTTCCTTTCTACAATGTCTTCTCGCGTTATCCGATGCACACCTCGGTGTTTTCTTTCGACTTCATCACTAAGTAAAGCCCTTAAGACTTGAAATGGGTACTATATTAAGGAAAAAAATTTAACTTAAAGAATACATAGTTAATTTCCTATCACCTAGAAATGAAATATTGTACATATACACAATTTTTTCTGCTGTTAGCTTTTTTTATAAGAGAGTTTCACGAAATATGTCACACCGCCTCCAAAGGTCTTTAGTATTCCCCGAGAAACTTCCGCAAATCGCATTGTCGTTTTTACCGTATCAGCACTCAAATGTGACAAGCTCTTTTCAAGTATTTTGAAGGATCTCTTTGAAAGCTTCGGAGCAAAGCAGACTACTCACAGAAAGTTCCACACCAGGATTTCACTCTATCATTGAAATCCTCTCTTCCTCCTATTGGGGAAGCAAGAAGAATTTGTTGTCAGTACGGGTGTTCGTAATTATTCAGTTCAGACAAAGAAACTAGGTGCAAAAGCCGTCAAAACTGACGCTGTGATCAGCGATCACATCTGTACATCTGGAAATAACTCCAGTCCTAATGATCGTGGGAAATGATGTGTGGTCCTTCCTTGAACATAATCAGTATAGGAAAGGATTGTGTACACAATAGACAACGTCGGAGGAAATACAGGAAGATTTTCTAAAGAAGCAGGGAATTGAAGAGGGCCATCCGACATTTCGTGAAGGCGCAGCAATTTTTATCGTGCAAGAAAGAATGGAAAGCGAACGACCAGATATTGCATGACCGAAGTTTCATTTGCTTTTTAAAAATACAGGAGTATCACTTATTTCAGAAGAAAGCACTTCTGAAACTCGGTGTGAGAAATGCGAGATATATTTATGTTTATCAAAAACTAAGATTTATTTCAAAAATTTTCATTTAAAAAAATTTAGTCATTAAAATTGTAATTTCCTTATTTACAAATATATTTTTTTCTTATAAATTATAAATTGTTTATTACGATTCTTAAATATTTGTTTCTTCTATGGAGAAAAAAAAATATTATTAATCAAAATATACCTATGCAGAAAAGGTGTTCTATGGTATGGAGATTAAGAGAAAAATAATAATAAAATTCAAATTCTAAATTTAATATTACCGAAAGGGGGTTGAATTTTTTTAAAAAATGGAAAAATACTTAATTTTGATTATTGATTATACGATTTTAGATTCGAAATAATTGTTTTTTTTCAATATAAATAACCAAAAGTGATGATTAATGAGTAGTGAGTACTAAGTAGTGAGTAGTATAATGTAATTGTACATCGCAACATTTTATGACTCAGCTCCCCCTCCCCACACCGTCAAATCAGTCCGGTTAAACAACTAGAGCAGTAGGCAATGACTTTGCGTGCTTTCAGAATTCTTCGAAGGGCTAATTCCCTTATGTGATTTCCGTCGTCAGCTAGCATTGATATCAGGACATTTTCTGGATGGCCAAAAAATCAGTTTCTTTTAATAACAGGGTCTATGAGATCCTTCAAATCATTCGAGAAACAACGCGATAGAACGATTCATTGATGCAAATGCTGTGCCTCATAGATTATATATGGTTTCGTTTTGATCTTGAACCACATAGACGCATAGACTTTTGCGATGAATATCGTTAATGTCAATAAAGCCTCGGATGAATTTTCGTGAGCTACATTGAACCTGAGAATTCTGTTCGCGATTCTAAGCCACCTTGAGTGAACTTTTCCAGGATTTATCTTCGACAGACTTTCTCTGCAATGTCAGCAGTTTATGACTTCACAAATTTCCATTAAGTACAGTTGATCAATACTTTAGTCTTTCTTGTTAGTCACTTCACATAGCGTGTTTACTATTGGCGTGGATGAAACTACAGATAGCTTCTCGCATCCGGCCAACGATTTTCTTATTTCGCCAGTTAGGCTTCTGGGCCCAATTGTGGTTCTGTCCACGTGCGCGAAAAGATGACGTAGTGGAAGCGCTTTGGCGTGTAACTGGCACACAAACCATTGTAGTGGACGATTCAGGATCAGTTCCATGTTACGTATAATACCTCCTTTGACACCTGTGTTGACAGATGTTCCGTCGCAACCAACTTTGTTACATCTATGTCATTATCAACGCATGACAAAAAACTATATATGTTATTTCCAATAATTTGTGCTCTCCCGAAATTTACAGACACGTGGCCGATGTACTCAGAGCCAGGTTCTTGTACCAAGCTTATGTGTTCTTCTATTATGACTTTTCTTCTGTTGTCTTCCATTGATAGAGTCCTGTCTTTTCGCCCATCGAAGTATAAACCAAACTGGTCATGGTCATAATCTTTTATGACCTGAGACAATAGAGTGGTTCTTGCCTTTGTTATCCCAAGCCTAATTTTATTTTTGTCAACAACGTTCAAAACATTGCTTTCCGAGATAATGCCCACATCTTGAAGCGCAGCTGACACGATGGCAGCGCCTGCTCGGTAGGAAATACCAAATCGGTCCAATGCTCTAACTTCAGCTAAAACTTTTGTCACTACAGGTGTGACTGTGAGGAAGATTCCATGAAGCACCACTTCCGACTTATGGAGGGGTGGGAGGATAAAGCAGGAGACAGAAAAGCCTACTGCTCTAGTTGTTTAACCGGACTGATTTGACGGTGTGGGGAGGGGGAGCTGAGTCATAAAATGTTGCAATGTACATTATACTACTCACTACTTAGTACTCACTACTCATTAATCATCACTTTTGGCTATTTATATTGCAAAAAAAACCAATTATTTCGAATCTAAAATCGTATAATCAATAATCAAATTAATTAATTAATTTTCATTTTTTATTTAAAATTCAACCCCCTTTCGGTAGTATTAAATTTAGAATTTAAATTTTTTTTATTATTTTTCTCTTAATCTCCACACCATAGAACATTTTTTCCGCATAAGTAGGTTTTCATTAATAATAATTTTTTTTTAATCGTATAATCAAAATTCAGTATTTTTCCATTTTTTTTTCGAAAATTCAACCCCCTTGCGGCAGTATTAAATTTTGAATTTAATTTTTTAAATTATTTTTCTCTTAATCTCCATACCACAGAACATCTTTTCCCCATATGTAGATTTTGAAATTCTGAAAAAAAAATTTTCGATCCACCCTGTACTGGTTCACGTTGACGCACAAAAAATCTAACCCGTACGATTGTACGGGTGCGCTCCTGTGTTTGAGGAATATGTTAAATTTTTAAAATTTCTTTTTTACAGTACCAGGAGGATCCAAAGCTACCTATAAACTAAAAAAAAATAAATTTAAGGATGAAAATATGTCCGGTCTTAAAGGGATATAAGTTTAAAAATGACATAATTCGATGAGCGAGTGGATCTCGGCCAAAAACTGTTAGAAGGTTAAAACTTGGGTATGAAGTTCCATTTTAATTTCAAATCTCTTCCATTTTTTGATTCTTGACCCTCTTTTTTTGAACCTATGAATTAATTTTGAATTTTTAAATAATTAATGTCGATAGTGTTTTCTAATTTTTTATTACATATATGCATTTAGCTCTCTTCGATTGTGACATTTTATTATTGTATTTTTTTATGCTCCGTCCTCATTACTTATTTTTTATTTCGTCCCTACTAAGAAAGCACATTTCACTCTTAAAGAGTCATTGGTTCAAGTTTAGTTTTCCTCCTTCGTGATTAGGACGTGATTCATTTCGAAAATAAAAGTTTTACATAATATATTTTGATGTATGAATAATAATTAATAAAATTCATGGCTTGTTTTATTTTTTATGTATAATGTTACGAAGGTGTAGAGTTGTTTCCCTAACCTGCTAATCTTATGACAAGAAAGAGAGTTTTACTGGACTCCAAACCAATGAACCCCGAGCTGGGCGCCTATTTTGGCGACTTCGGCGACAAAACGAAGCTTCTAGAAAATTCATGAATTATGTTCCTATCTCTACTGGGAACGGAAATTTAGAGAACCTTCGAGAGTGACGTCACATCCTGTCGGAAAAGGCATAAAAAGCAAGCTTCTCAAACGAGGAATCATTTGCCTTCGGAGCTTTGACATCAGTGCAAGCTGGTGAGCCGATAGACATTAAGCGCTGTTACTGATATTTATTAGTGATCTCTTGTCTGCTTATGTTATTAATTTATATAAGTGCTGATTAGTTGTGCGACCTGTGCTACGTTTTGTTTTCTGAAATATTTGTGGAATAAAAAGTCATTTATTGCTTATTATCCTGTTTGTTGGATTGCATTCACGTACACCCACCGGACGAATTTTCGCAATACAAATAATGAATAATTTCTGGCGGTATTGTTTAAAAATATTCCATCGCTTTACAAAGTGTGAATTCTTCGTCGCCATTTTCTTTCTAATGTGAAAATTAGCTAGCAAAAATAACTAATAAAGAAAATTGACATTTAAAAAGAAAAAGAAATTATATCTAGACGGCTATACGGATTTTAAAATATTATACATAATACAATTTCAAATTATGTGTTATAAATGTGTTTTAATTGAACGCTTTCATGATACATGCATAAAGAAATTTACTGTAGAGGGATTAAAGTACTGACCTCTTATGCTATTAACACAATTTAAAATTTTACATTTATTTTAATGCACTTACAACTTTTAAAAGTTTTCTTAATTAATTATTAACTTATATTGTATAACTACATTTTTATTTTAGATAAATTAATATAACAACATTTTCCTTAGAGTTAAAAAGGTAAATAGCTCTTATACCATACAAATGTTACGAAACAAATTTAAACATTGCATCCATTTTACTGCTCTGAAACATTCTCAGAAAGACTCTTTATTATAACGTGTAAACATATATGGTGTATTTGCACTTTTATTTTCGACAAATAAAGAACAAATATATGTCGCAAGATTAGAAACTGCTACAGTAATTCAAGTCTTTTATGATAAATTCTCTGTTACGAAATTCTAACAGCATGGAGTAGACATAAAAGAGAAAATAAGTATACTATGAAGTATTTTTACTGTTACTTTTATTCACAGAGCTGAACTAAAAATGAAAGAAAAGGAAATATTTATTGAAGCATTTCTTATTGCTAATGTCAGCCTATTGCTCGGATGTATCTTCTTCTGATCTTTTGCTTAAACCTCTAACCTTCCGTTCAGTTGCTCGCCTTGGGCTTCTGTTTGCTTTCCGATCTAACCTCCGTCATTTACAAAACACCAGGGAAATGCAAAATATTTTAAAAAACCAACCAATCCACGATGTTTCCCGGTGAAATATTTCAACCGTAAATATTTGCACAAAACCATTCAATGAGGAACAAGAAAAATCCAAAGTGCTAAAACATGAAAAGAACCCAAGGAAAACCACAGAAAAACGAATAAAAAATGTTAAACTCTTCTGCATTTCTTCTCTTTCCTCATCAAAAACCATCCCTGGGCCATTATTAATTCTTCTCTTTCTTTTTAGAAGTTCCAGCAGCAAAAAAGTATCCTCTTGAGTGAAAATGCAGCGGCATCACTAATATTAACTCCAGTATCTTTGTCCCTACATTTATATGTGAAATATATGCAGTCCCAGCTTGGCATCTTTGGAACGAGCTCTCTAAAAATAAAACTCCATGCTAAAACTTTTCGCATAGCCCTTAGTTATAAATATTGTAGATTTCGGTGAAATAGCGCATCGCTTTCTCAAGCCTTTTAGAGGGTTGGTAATGATGAAGCTTTGGCGAAAAGATGCTGCTCATTAGGGGTAAATTCAGACTTTAAAGCGGACAGTTACTTTAGGGTTAGTCTTTTTTATTAAGCCATACTTGTCGGAGTGTTTAATATTTATATCATTTCGCATTCACTTTCTAAGGCAGTGACGACTTTATGCCGTAAAATTTGCGATGGTGGCTGTTTTATTTCTTCGTATTTTCTGCGTGTAATGATGACATTTTTCGTTCCTTTTGCATCTTTTTCAAGTTGGAAAATTGTGTTCGGAGTTTCCTTCCTCGCGTTTGTTGGCCGGGTATGATAAGTTTCATTTGAGAGGCGTTTTCTGCGAGATGGTTTCGGTTTTTTTGAAAATAGTTCTTGGAAAGAATCCAGCATCCTGCTAGCTTAAAAAAATAGATTGTAACTGTTTTGTCTTTTACTATGACGTAAGAAAAAGTAATCTTAAAATTTCGCACAGAAGTATGTGTTATGCAAATAATTTATGCAATAATTTTCAAATTACGTAAAAATAGCTTTTAAATAATTGTGGCTCATTTTTCAAAGTCAATAAATTATGTAAAAATAGCTTGTAGTTTTCCCTTTTTCTGAAACATTAACTAAGATTATATTACCTGCCAATGGTCCCACTGGGGCCACTACGAGGTCGTGTATGAGAAGCCGCCGGAAACCCCATTCTCGCTTCCTTGGTGAGCTATGGTGGTAGGGGCCACTTCCGAAGACGGGTCATACTCCTGGAAAAGTGGGGGTTGTCACATGAGCCGCTCGTAATGGGGGCGATTTTGAGGTCGACTTTAGTGCCTGATTTTCTATCGCGGCGGCAGGTCTTTTAGATTCGCCGACAGCTTCGAGATAGGTCGGGGTGTTTCGATATGAATTGCCTACCAATGGCCTTCTGGGTTAAGGTATGGCACGGTTGAGAAGCATGAATTTGATGAAAACGTTTAAGGGGTTCTGTCTTCTGACTGTGTTCTTAACCAGCATTATTCGAAATCTGGTAGACCGATGAACCACTTAGCAACAAATTTTTCGCTACAGTCTGGCTGTCTTCTTTAGCTGGCTCTATTTTTAGCGAAATATCAAATAAAATTAAATAGAAAGAAAAGAATCTTGCTGAAAATATTAATTATTGAAAATGTCGATGTAATAATTTTTTTAATGTAAACGTTAATGTGCAAACCAATATTCCTTTAAATTTAGATACTAATACTTTTTAGATAAAAAAATATTCTGAGCGATTCTAAAATAGAATGCAATCAGAAAATATCGCAAAATTTACAGATCTAAAAAGGGATGGTAAAAATAGTGGAATTTCTTCTATTACTGATATAAATAGCATTAAAATTCCAGTTTTCAAAAGCAAAAAAATAATGTTTTAAGTGAAATTAATTTGAATTTCAACGGAAGATAAAATTGCTATTTTATTTTTGTGTATTTTTACTCATTCAAATGCTTTTAATTAGTGAATGTAATATAAATTTGCTCACTTCTAAAATTATATTTGTAAATGCTGAGAATTCTGATTTATGTAAATAAACGGAAATTTGAGTTGTACATTTTCAAGAAAATCCAAATTTAAAAAAATAGAATCAAACGCATTTTTATTGCTCATATTTGTTTTACATATTTCGTTAAAAGTAGAAATAGTTATAACTAGGCTACTCTTATTTTAGAGACAAAAAATGCTTGTGAATGTAAAATTAATTTTAAAGACACTACAAAATGTTATGGATATTTTTACTGCGTTTGCTAATTAATATTTTTATATAATTCTCAACTAATTAGGGCCTATTTTCATTTTGGAAGAAACAGCGGCTCTTCTCTAACCATAATAAAAGGATGCGGCAATGATCTATTAGTTACCGACTTCATTAAAAACATGCAAGATGAATTCTTAATTATGTTTTATACATAATAGAAAAATCTTAATGCAGTCATAAAGTATCTGATTTTAATAATTACAGAGAAATCGCCATTATTTCATCTTTTCCTTTAAATTTTCTCTCATAAATTTTGGACAAGCACGTTAAATTTTCAAGCACCATATAATGTAATTGAAACGTCATAGAATGATTAGTGCCTCCGTAAAAGAAGAAATTTTGCTTGTTGATTGCTCAGAAAGCCACTTTTTTGGTCCCAAGATAGTAAAGACTGACGAGTTTTTTCTATGCATTATCTAAATTTTACAGATATTTAAATAAGCGAAAACTTTAAATCCTTAATACGTTCATGTCACAAAAACTATTATTTTCGAAACGAATGCATATAGCAGGTTAAAAAAAAGCGATTTAAATTTAATGATGGCATAATTTTTAATTACATGAAAAATTGAAATCAAAATTTTAAAGTGGGATTTATTATAGTCTCGTAATTATATTATTTCTTTATAAACTTACTAGCTCGTCGTTATGGCAAGAGAAAAATGTATTCTTTAATATATGCTAGAAAAATATACATAATTATCACCAATTCGTCGTTGTGGAAGAAAAAAATGAATTCTCTGATGCATGATGAAAAATTATAAATTAACTTTTCGCTTTCAGAAATATATATTTTATTCTTGAATAAATTAATGTTCGGTTTTTATTGCTTATTTGGCATATCAGCAATGACATTTGAAGTTACATTTGATTCCCTAGTAGCACAAAAATTATTATATATATTATACGATATTAGCAATATTGTATAATGTTAGCAATATTGTATGATATTGTATAATATCGAACAATAAAGTATAATATCGGGAAAACATGTTGTGCTACCTGGGTTATTTTTAATACTCAGGGTTAGATTCCCATACGACCAACTTAGGCTATGGTCTAGGACGCAGCCGACAGGGGGCGCATTTAAGAAATAACAACCATATATTTACACATTCTTGAGTGTTATTTTCAAACAGCCATATAAAGTGATGTTTTTAAAATTTACATTCGTTACATTAAATATACTGAGCGATACATTTTTTTGTCTTCTCTGAACCTTATCGTCTTTTGCCTTTAAACTTATTTGCATTGATAGGGATTTAAAAAGATATATGTTTACTTCAATGACCCTTCAAACCTATTGACGCGTAAGAAGAATTAGGTATTTCAAACGATTTCGAGAAATGGTGTATTTTTGTAGGCGCCATTATTATGTTATTTCTTAAGTAGCGTGATTTTTAATTAAAAATTCAATGTGCTTCAAAGATTGTATTAAGTGCTTATAGGTTTCAAAAATAAACTATTATATAATAAATTGAAAGATATATATTATTAACTTTTTTGAGAGGGTAGGGAGCACAGAATATGCTTTGGCCTAGGGCGTAAAAATCTGTAAATCCGGTCCCGGTAATCTTTCGATTCCAGTTACATAATTTTCTTCTTCAATTCTCTGCTGTAGGTAAAAACAGCTGGTGAATCTTTCTTACGTTTTCAAGAATGAACACCAGGTACCCTTTGAAGATATGAATAATATCTCCATTATCATGAGAGTTTCGAGACTCAGCTAATTCGGCATTTCTCAGCAATTCAGTTGAGATTCTTAACTTATTAGTTTTACAAAAGTAACATTTATGGAAACATTCACTGTTAAAATATTCTGGTTATAAGATATTCCAACTCCCAACGTCCAGAACTCATTTCATGGCCAGCCATAAGTTTTATGACTCCACGGAGCCAATCTGGGAAAAATCCTTTCCGTTACGAACATATCTTATCAACATTCCGTTCAAACTTATACCCAGAGATATTGATGAATACATAACGCATGCATGCCTCGTTAAGAGTCATAGAAATTCAAAGCACAGACGAACATTAAATACCTAAACTTTCTTCGCCCTCTTGCAGAAGCAACCAACTAACTCTTTGAATCTTTGGTTCTCGCTTCGAATAAAAGCCTTTCACAGTTCGGAAGGAAGAAGCGCATGAAAATAAAACCCGGCTTGTACTGTTTTTTATTACTACCTAATTGCATTACTTTCCTCTGGATAGCGGCTTAAAGTCTGTAGTGCTTTTATGGCCCATTCTGGGGTCTTCCACTCAATATGCTGTCCGCCGGGCTTCAGTCGGCAACCATCATGAATTAATGGCCTACTCTGTGTGATGGGGGGTATCCGTAGGGGACAGGAAGTTGAATTCCTGGGGTTTGGTGGCGGAGGATTCTTCGTTGGCTGCTGGTTTTCTGGAGCGTGAGACATCGGATGGAAAGAGATTTCTCGTGTAGTTAACACGTAGAAGGGGTTTTTTGATGTCTCGTTTGTCTGGTGTACTGGAGCTTGTTATAAGGAACGAATGGAGTTGATGGGTAGCATTTGAGTCGATTCGTTATTCATGACATGCCTCTAAATGAGGATTGCTACTGTTTTTCATACACGCATTAAGTTAACATCTTTCATGTTTGTGAAGATGGAATTTTTAATTAATTCTTCACTCATTTCCAAGTATGTTCTAGTTTTGAAATTTTACAGAGTTGTGTGCTTTCAATGAAAATACAGTATTTTAATTTCCTTAATACAGTATTTTAAGTAATTTCAGAATTTAATTATCAACTAATTGGTTAATTTAAGTTAAATTTTTGTTGTGTATTACAGCGCTATCTTGTATTAAATTTGAGAAAAAAATATTAGAACATTCTATAATATTAACAGCAATGAATTATTAAATATATTAAAGAAGAAAAAGTAGAAGTTTAAAAAACCCCGCATTTTTATTCATGCATTAAAAAGGTATATATATATATATATATATATTTATATATATTCTGGAGGTTAAATCAAAATTATTAAAAGCATGAGGAGCTGTAAATAGTTTGATAAGGAAATTAAACCGAAATTAGTTGTAATAAGAAAGGAAATTACTAGGCATTTTTTAATAAATTTGAAACATTAACAATGCGATTAAAACTCCTATATACTTAAGAGAATTTCTATCAGTGCCAACATTTTACCATTTTGAGTTTTTGATTAAAGAAAACTGTTGCCTCTTTTTTTAGAAAACTCATAGAGGTATGTTCTTCTGAAACGATTTTATATTTATTAATAATTATTTTAAATTGTTCATGGCAGCAAATGAATGAGCTCTGATATATTAGAGTATTTCAATCAGGACCTCACACTTTATCGTTTTGAGTGTTTGATTTTAATTAAAATGAATCTTCTTTTTAACGCACTAATAGAGGTATGTTTTTTTTAAACCGATTTTATATTTATTAATAATTATTTTAAATTATTTATGGAAGCAAATAAATAAGCAAATAAATTTTAATGAATATCACTTGGTGATTAAATAAGGTAAATGATTAGGCATATATATAAATAAAGATACTTGTCTTTTTATAAATGCTAATGATATAATGATGGGTTATGATTTTTTGACAGTATAATTTAAAAACGGAAACAGCGTGAGACGATCAGAAAAAAATTCCGATAATTTTACTCATAGTATTGACTGATTTTATGTATATAATTTAATCGAAAACCATATTTTCAATAAATTATATTTTAACGATTTTTTGCGCCATTAGACATTGGCAGATATTTCGAAATAGTTACAGCAAAAGTACAATTTTATGAACTTGTAGAATCTTTATGAGCATTTCATTCCTGTGGATGAAGATCGTAAAATTCCCAGTTAGTGAATTGAATATAATAAACATTAATATTATTACTTCAGTAACACCACAATGTTTGGAATCGTGTACGTGAGTTTGGTATACTTTTAACTCGCGGCAGGGTGGCAAAATTCTCTAAACTTCCACGTCGGATGCTGGTTCGGCGTGAGAGTTTGGAAAGTTTAAGGCCGGCGAATGAGGCGCCCTCGTCGACTGACAACCGATCAAAATTACGAGTTCGTCCAAGAAAAGCACTCTTTCCACCGCCACAGCCCCCCCCCCCCCCCCCCCCATAGATAGATGCCTGGGATTTCAGTTTTATTCAAGGCCGTTCAAGGATTCTTCGGCACCAGTTAGTTTATCGGTAGTCAGTATCACCTAATAACTTATCAAAATTATGAGTGTGTTCAAAAAATAGCCTTATTTTCAGTGGTGTAGCAATAAATTCACAAGGGGTGTATAGATGTCTTGGGCACTCAGTTTTAAGAGGAGGAGGGCTAAGGTGATGAAACACTAACAACTGCTTACTGAGAGTGAGTGGCGTACAGGAGTTTTGCTCTCGGTAGCCATTAATGACATAATAAGGTTAAATTGCATCCAGACCCTTCAGGCCACAGCAAATTTGCATTTATAATGTTACAAATGAACGCTTTGCCTCCATGGTGTCTCCTGAAATTGATCTATACCCCCTTTCCCCTGTCATTGCGTCATTGATCATTAGTGTGGAAATGCCATTTCAACGTCAAATATAATGAGATGGCAAAAAAATTTATACCATTGCCCTAAGTGCCATTTAACTTCTTTACGTCATTTCTTAACTTAATTTCAAAATAAGACCACAAGAGAAATCAGTGATTTCATTGATTGATTTGCTATCTATTTGGATAGTGACTCTAGATAGAAATTTTTATAAGTTATTTTGAGTCTTCCACTCCGGGTTTAAGACAACAGCCGTCATAAATTGATGGCCTATGCGCTCTGAGATGGGGAAGAGTTGTTCCACAGGGAACAAGAACTTAAATTTCTGACGTTTGGTGGATTCTTTGTTTCTAATTTTCTCGAGCATAAGAAATCGGATGGAAAGATATTTATCTTCTAATTAACACGTAGTTGAGGTTTTTACACATTTTTATTTAACCTCATTTGTTTCATGTTTGTGAAGATGAAATTTTTTAATCGATTTTTCAATTAATTCCTGGTGTGCTAGAGTTATGAAATTTTGTACACCTATGTTTTCTAGATGAAAATGCGCAATTTTAATATTTTCAAAGCTTAATTATCAGCTAATCGCTTAGTTTTCATTCCGCTTACCAAAATTACTTTTTATTACTAATTGATTTAATAAAAAATTATTTTGGTTCCACATAAGGCTTGGTAATGAATTTGTGAATAAAACTGATTTCATGATTCCATAATATATGCAATAAATAAATAAGAAACTGACGTCTAAAAAGTAGAAAATCATTAAAATGAGAAGAATTTTACTTTAAGTAAACAAATAGAAGAGAGTTTTTCAAAAATATTTGTATTAAATTTATAGTTTGATGTCGTGTGTCTACTGTGGTGGAGGTTGTTATTGGGAATGAAAATTGTTTTGGTTAGCATGATAATCGATTCGCATTCCGTGGCATGCCACTAACTGATTATAATTATTTTAAAAAAAATAATAATCTTCAAAAATGATGGACGCAAATAAAAGAGTTGTAAACTTAAAACAGTATTATTTGAATCAAAATGGGAAGGACTATTCCTCGTGAGTTTGAAAATGTTCAAGAAAGCAAATAAGTGAGTTGTGATTTTTAAATAATTATCTGAAAAGTGAAGTATCGCCAGATATTTATATGAGAAAAAATGACAACTTAATACTTATGGAATCTATTGATTTTATGATAATAAATTATACATAATAGCCATACTTTGAAACGTAATTTCGACGGAATTCTTCTTACAAGTTGACAGTTAAAGAAGTGTTGACAGACTCATAAACAAAGGTGCTTGTTCTTTTAAAATTGTTGGAGAAATGAAATACAATTTATGAGCAACATCATTAGATACAAATAAAATGAATGTGAAAATACTTCAGAAGAAAAATTCGGTAACTTACAGTTCATGCAACCAGTTATTTTTATGGAAGGAATCTTAACAAAAACTATATATTTGTTAAATTTTTTCGTATAACTTATTTTACATTATTATTTATTATCGTTCGTGAAAAGTTAAATTATTGTGAATTCGTGTTTTTATGACTTCGTAGATAATTCTAAATCCAACTTCGACGTTAGTAGAATGGATAATTATCATCTTTAGGTTTGTTTCATAGTCACCAAAAAGTCTGTAGAAAAGCATAGATTTATGAAAGAAAGTAATGAATTTACTGAACGTTGCGTATCCAATTTACTTTTTAATTTTGTAACTTCTTTTAAAAAAATACGAAACATCCTTAATAAAACCTGAAAATTCACTTAAAGCTAAGAAACAAAAAGTCACGATTCCTGAATAATATTATACATTCATAAAACTTTATCAAATAGCAAAATTTATTAACATCCTTAATAAAACCTGAAAATTCATTTAAAGCTAAGAGACAAAAAGTCGCGATTCCTGAATAATATTATACATTCATAAAACTTTATCAAATAGCAAAATTTATTTTTTGAAACTAAAAGTGCAAGGTTCTTCGCTACTTTTTAAAGATAATTTTAAGCTGTAATATAAGCCGCCAAAGGCCGGTATTTTCTGGAGAATTTTAAAGAGTTTTATCAGAGCTCAGGAATTTACCCCGAGGCACTTATTTCGAAATGTTTCGATTTCTGTAAAAACTACATGAATATTTTATCATGAATATTTTAAACTTGGAACTGTTTTTGAATTTGAGATGCATTCGTAAATATGTTATAGTCATCTCATCTCCTCACCTGCTTTGTAAAGTTGAACTACAGAACATTGTTGCATAATTCACTATAAATTTCTCAGTGATAATCTGCAATTATATCTATTTTATCTGCCTATGTTTCTAAAATCAGACGAATTTATTTTTATTACAAGTTTTTATCATTGCAGTATTATTTATAAGATATTTATACAAACACATTGATTTTTTCCTAGATATTGAGACCAAAGTAAATTTAATGTTGTTGTACAATTTTAGAAACATTTAGTACATCGGAATTAATAATCATAAAAGTAAAATATAACAATTATTTCAGATTAAATAAAAATATACAAACAAATCAATATTTATATATTTTAAATAAAATATAATTCGCAGATAAAAAACAGCAAACTTGATAATGATAATTAAATATCATCAATTTACATTTTACGATCATAATAAATACAAGATTACCGCACTGATATATTGTGATGTTGGTTCATTAAAGACTATGGAGTTGATGTAATTCCTTTAGAGCAAGGTTTTTTAAAGAAAACTGGGATTGCTGTTTATTAGAAACGTCTCCATAATTTGTCTCCGTGGTTACTTAAGCAATTGTAGATGAATTCACCTGTGAATGCTTTTACTACATAAAAATTGGCTTTCGCCAATATTTTACATAACTGATTCAATTTCATTTTATAAGATATTCAAGACAAATTATTACAATCATCTCCACTATATTACCGAAAATGCCATTCGGCAGCTTTTATACGTGTTGGATTATGCGTTTTGTTTTCAACCTTTTGGGACAACTGTGAAAGTTATTCATGTAAAAAACTCACGTTTTCTAATTGTAAATTATTTAATTTTGATACAAAGTAAATTTAACATATTATATAATGAACTAAAAAATCACCCGTCGTGGTATGACTCGTGCAAATTGCCTCTTCATTCGAGAGATTTCCCGTCAAATTTGACGTGTTTAAATAGATATATATGTGAAAGAAATGCTTAACATTGATTGAAAACAAATAAAATAAACATATGTTTTATGACAGGAAATATTTTTTTATATATTATTTACATATTTCTTTATTCAAAAAACCTCTTGGTGAAAACAACATTACGTGTGAAGTATTTTTCGTTGCTTAACAATTTTATTGTAATTCAATAACCATGAAATTATCAGCTCGTCAAACGTAAGTCAAAAGTTAAAATTTCAAAGGAATTCTTTTTCGAAATTATAATCAAAACAAAGCACTTCTCTGCTTGTCAAACGTTGCCAAAAAATATCAAATTATATCATCACGATTGCAATAAATAATCAGATGCATCGTGGCGCTTGATATACCACTGACGTAATTTACTACTTTCTATTAAAAAACGGAAATTAATTTGAAATATATGATTAATATAATTTAAAATTTTTTGGGAACTATTGATCATAACGCGATAAATTTTCTATCAATTGACAGCAAATTTTATTTCACTATTTTAGAGTTGTTAAATTTGAAATTAGAACGACAATTACTCTTTCAAATTTAAAATTACTGAAATCTAGGTGCTCTAACAATGCAATAATGCTGCTTAACGTCTCGCAGTGCTATGGCGCGAGTTTTATTGTTGGTGACGTCAGAGCGTTACAGAAACAGATCTGGGCTATTATATTAGTAATAATAAACAATGAATTGTGACATAATGAATAACACAATTGAAATAATGAATGACAAAATAAAGACTTTTGTAAAAGCTGAGCAGCAGATACATCTATACCGTACAGAAGAATAATTAATAAAAACTATATATTATTATTATTAACACTCACTCTATTGTTATTCCTATAGAAGATATTGCACATTTCAACTTTTTATTGCCTTTTGTGATCTGCATAGAAATAATATGGAAAAGAAAACATGCTGCTATGAAATAAACCCTCTACAAATAAAAAAATATTGGAAAATGTAATGAATTATTCTCTAATAATTATATAATGCGTAAATGATCGGATTGCATCAAGACATTATGCACAAGAATTAGCAAAACAATTATTTGACAAGTGTTTTAAGCGTTTTAGAAATTCATTTGAAATGATTTACTAATATTTATTTTCGCTCTCACAGCGTATAACTTCATAATTGACGTAATTGAAGATGGTATTGAATATCCTTGAAAACATTTGAATATCTCATCGGTAATTATTTGTCCTCATTGTATCATATTTAAGCTCATTATTAGCCATTAAGCAACATGAGCACGTTCTCCGAGTATCATAAAGAATTTTTTGAAGTGAAAACGTCTTTCCGCTCGTGAGTGTCGAACAGTGATAGTCGGTCGAACTTTCTTGTGTGACAAAATACCGTCAGATTTGAATCGCTAATAACTGAGAGACTAATAATGCGAAAAGAATGGTTGACCTCCCAACGGATAGATCATATCTGTAAGAGTTTGTCGCTTAGTATTTGTTTTGCCTGTGACTTCATCGCACCAGTGTAGGCGCATGCGTGTGATTGTTATGAATTAGCTTTATGTAAGGATATAAGTGTAGCATAGAAACGCGTTTAGCTAGGATGCTGATTCTGGTGTCATTTTAAAGAGTTGAGGAGCATTACTAGGAACCAAAGCGAGACAATAAAAAGTATTTATCAGAAAATATATAAAAATCGCTATTAAATTGGAAATTTCAAACTCTGCATGTCTTTTTATCATGACACGCAGAGTTTTCTTTCGAATTGTACGAAACTTACAGAATACTTGACAATACATAAAAGAAACATTGTATTAAAATTTGAATTCAAAAATTTGAATATTAAGGGAAATATGAGCTTTTGTAGTCAATGATGTTTTACTACGCATACGCGAAATGTAGTTCTATATACTGTCAACAGATGGCGCCATCAAAAGCTACTCTAAATAAAACATAAGAAAGAAGCAGTTCGGGTCCGCGCCGTAGATTTTTCTTGATAAAATCAGAAAACAAGTATTTCGTATTAATATGTATTTAAATTATCAATCTCTTTAATGCAATAATTGTTACAGAATAGATAAATCACAAGTAGTATAATTGTTACAGAATAGATAAATCACAAGTTTATCGCATGTAGAAAGGGTCTGTGGTAGCTTGTGATTGATCTATTCTGTAATCATCATACTACTCTATATAAATATTGTATTAAAGAGATTGATAATTAAATTACGTATTAATACGAAACACTTGTTTTATGATTTTATTCCGACGTTTTCACTAAAAATCTACAGCGCGGACCTGAACTGCGCCTTTCTTATGACTTTTTTATGGGAAAAGCCCGTTTTAATATTCATGTTCAAGGAATTAAAACGGTCATTTCAACGAAAAGTCGATGTATTTGATTATTCTGATCCGAGATTTCTTAAACATATCTCTTTCCCCTTCCGACCTTCTAACAGATGTTTTCTCTCAGCATTCAAAAGTATTTGTGTATTATAATATGTATGCAGAGTGATTTGAAAGTTTTCCGATAAACTTAAGAATGTGTCAGGTACGCCAAAAGTTTTACATAGGAACATAATGGTTGAAAAAGTCATGCATGGATGCTAGTAATACGAGATGAATGAAAAATACATTAATGTTAATTTGGTTTAAAAAACAGGTTTATTAAATAATGTGTGCATAATGCTCAAACACAGGTGTGTGAAATATCCAGCTTCACTAAACTTGGTTCAGTTCATGTTGGAGACGAATCTGCTCGGAAATCTTTCTTGATATCAATGCGCCAATCGCTTATTTCCATTGGCTGCAACATTCACTACATGCATATCTCCCATCTGCATATCTGCCATGCCTGTTCAAGTCCATAATACTTTCGTCAAATCTTTGACAGGAATGACAACCACTCCTCTTTAATTCAATTTAGTTCAACTATCCTCCTCAGGCAGGAAGGCATGGCCTTCTTTCCTGTATGTCCTAGGTAAAAGCGATTTGATTAAGAATGTCCAAGCTATCATTAATGTCATTCAGAACCCTTTTGAACTTCCCTGTAAGTTCTGGTATAATTTTCGTTTGTAATTACGTAAGTGAGCTTTGATTTAGGATTTTGGTTTAATTTAATTCTGACTCTGGGCTGTTGGCTGTGTGTGTGTGGGAGAGTTAATGTCATATGTTTAACGCTGAATCTTTAGACGATTATTCAGAACAACAAATTTTGAATATCATGGGAAAGTGAAAACAAGTTTTTATTAACATCAGCCTATTAGGGTAATAAATTCTAATTTTTAGTAACAAATGTCACAGAGCTTGAACGTGAGTTTTTAATGTGCTCTGAATTGTGGCGTAACGGTTTGTATGTGTACAGTCATATCACGTGAAAGACAAAATTGTAAAACTTCCTGAAATGATCAATAACGAAATTTATGTTTGAAGTTTTGAAAACCTGGGTGTTCGTTCTTCTAAATAACACTTAATGTATACACGCGGAGTATCAGTTCTAATCATGGTATAAAAACTAATTTTAAACCGTTAGATATAGACATATACATCCAGTTGGAGAAAGTACAACTCTTCTGCGACTAAAAATGACCAAGTCATGAAGGTTTGAATTTCGTTGTTTTAAGCCAAATAATTAAGCAAACGGCTGCTTCGAGCAAGCGATGTTCGTAAATTTGTGGATTTTCCTCGAGGCGGCCATTGAAAGGAAATAAAATATTCATATTCACAGCTCTATAATTAGGTTTGGTTTAGTCGCAGAAGAGTGGAACATTTTTCGTTTAAAATAACAGTGTGTCAAGAAAATTTTCTTGATTATGACTAATAGGACCAAGAGACTGTATAAAAATATAGATTTCGTAGTTTTTGAACAGTGCGTTTATCGAAACAAACAGCAGAACATATAATTCTTACTTTATTTAAAGCCTTTTTCCAATTGGAAGTATATATCTATGTATAACGATTTAGAAATTAGCTGTCGGTCAACGATTAGAGTGGGACCCTGCGTGGATACAGATAGTGAATAAACTATTTATTTGAGAAAAAAAGCCTTAGCACAGATTACAGAAAAGAAGATCATTTCAGCACTAAGAAATTGCTTTATACAGACTGACGTTCATCCAATTTAAACACCATTTCACGCACAAGATATAAACATATCGAAAACCGTCATATTTTAAAGGGAATATACACTAAATCCAGCTACACAAAATATATAAAACTAAGACCTTAATCCGTAGGAAACAAAATTCCGAGAAAGAACTCTATCCTATCTAAAAAAGGAAATATTCCAAGTCTTTCGAAAACGCGCGCCCCAAATATTTACGCAAACATATGACAAGTGACGAAAATAAAATACGCTTCCAACTCACTATTTAGAGCAATAAGGTGGAAACAACACTTTGTGGGCGACTATCGCAACGGGTTTTTGGAAAGAGAGAGAAAGTAAAATATGCCCCAGTGAGTTTATTTCTGGATATGTAAATGGGCAGCCAACTGAAAGGACAAATAAGAAGTTCAATTTCGCTTGCTTCTCGGGGAAGGTATCTAAATCTGAAACGGGAGCATTCTTAGACGACGTTTTTGTTGGCTCAAAGTATTATACATCTTGGATTCTGAATATTCCATTTTGATGTGAATCCATTTTTTCTCGGATTTTATCGGTGTTTTAAAATATTTTACGGCATTTCTTAGGAAGACTACTAATGTCGAATGCACACATTGCAAGGATTTGTTCATGTTAATAGAACACATAAGTACAATAAAAGTATTATCTATCGCGTTTTGAATATTACATTTTGATATAAATCTTTTTTTAATTTTATACGATGTTTTAAAATATCTTATGATAATTTAAGAAGAATGCTTAAGTAGAATGCACAACTTATAAGAGGTTTTGATGTTAATAAAACACAGCACAGAACTCTAAGTTTTATGCAGGTGGAATTTTCATTATTATATTTTCATGAATATTTTTTTTCATTTTATGCAGAATTTAAAATTACTTCACGATAGTTTTCAAAAGACTGCTGACAAGGGCATTTTGATGTCAATAAAGCACTGCAGCGCACTTTCAATTGTTAAACTTCGACGATTTAAACTTTCATCCGAGAGTTTAATATTTAATTAAAAATTTTTTCACTATTAACGCTTAGAATAAGACTAAATGAAACCTAAGATCTTCTCTTAAAATTGTTAATTCGGTTGAGATTAAAATAATACCTTTCTACCTTTTAAAAATCACCGTTAAGCAAGATTTGTAGACCATTCAATACGCCTGTATTGGCACCTATTCTTATCTTCACCTCATAAGCAGTAAACCTATGCATCAAGCTTATTACAATAGGAAAAGGGAGTAAGTAATATTCAGTGGAGTAGCGACCGGGGTGCATGGGGTGTATAGATGCCCATGGAGCCAGTCTTAGGGGATGCCATGGAGCCAAAACATTATTGTGTTTATATCACCTTTTTTCTAAGCCTTTAATGACGACTGGGGTGGAAAAAAAACATGTTATTCCCCTGGCGCCAGGCCACTGGCCATGGTGACGAAACATGAATGCGTTAGGTCACATTTAGAAGCCAAATATTATTGGGGGCGAAAAAATGCTATCCCTCGGGTGCCGTTCACACAAGCTAAACCTTTAATGTTATTTTAGGGAGGGGGCGATAAAACCATATAGTGACCCGTGCGCCACTTAACCCTAACTACGCCACTGGTAATATTATCTACAAGGTGATTAGAGACCTAAAAAATGAGGGCTTGAGAAGCGAAATCCTACTGGTTTATTCGCACAGCTTAAGCGCAACCGAATAAACACAGGTAAATAATTCTACTGCATAGTATCCGTACAGCACATCCCCATCAACTTGCATGCACCTTACAAGTTTTTTGGTTAGGTTCAGCAGGCGAAGGTTAAATAAATATCCTTTTCTTTCCTGATTAGCATTAAACACAGTTATCTCATATGGGGTGATAGAAATGAACAGAACAAACAAATGGCAGATGAACACATTCTGCTGTTATAGTATCGCAACCTTCTTTAATTAAATATTTTAAAGTATATGTTCGTCTGCATAAAAATATACCATCGGTATACTGCTAAAAGTGACCAAGTCAAATGAAAAATGAATTAACCCTCTGACACCGAGCGAGGCAGTCCAAGGCGGTCTAAAAATTTCCTTTTAAAAGCGAAGAAGTTCGGTCTGAGGCAGTTGGCTTCTTTTGAGGGGAGGTGAGGTTCTGAGATTGCTTAGAGGATAAGCGCGGTAGGGGGGTCCAATTATCCTTGCAAACCGCAGCCCATTTCCGTAAGCCTTAAGGTTATAGCAGGGGTGGGGTGGTAAATGACCACCCAGGTTGGGAGAGTCCAATTCATGTCACTTCCTCCCAAAAGCTCCCGGTTTTAAGAAGCTAGAAGAAAAAAGTTGCCTCTGGTTTAAAGACTTAATGTGTTCATGTTGTTTTAAAATGCCATCTTTCTAACAAGAAACATCACGTATATCGTCATTACAAAATATATGCTACAGGTAGATTGATATGCACTATACTTTTCCGTTAAAGAGGTGACATTTTATTACAATACATTCACTCATTTATAGTTTTCTTCTGACTTCGTTACTTTTAGTTGTACACTGACGATATACTAGAAATGAAAAATTGAATTTCATGTGTTTCACTGGATGAAACGAAGTATTTTATTAGTACTTATTTTATTACATATGTTGTTATTTTATTGACAAATCTTGTAGGATAATCAAATAAAGAACGTTCGAAGAAAAGAACATATTAATTTTCAATTCCTTTTCGATAAAATTACCTCCGAAAATGTGGAGATTTTCCTGGAAACTATAATTGCATTTTCTTTGCAATATAATAAATACCTTACGAAAGTAAATGGCGTAGAAGTAGAACATTTTTGCCATTAATCTTTCCCTAATCAATAAATACAAGTTCAATAATACAAGTTACCCTAAAGTTGCAGCAATGTGAAAAATAGTTTTGTTAATGGGAGTAATTATGAGAATACCAGTTATTGATCTGTAGTTGAAAGACAGCAATTCATTACTCTCTTTGTGTCAAAATGAATCATTTGGAAGCAATGTTTGTTAATATTTCCTTGCTGTTTAAAAATGTCAGATTTTTCATAAGGAAGGAAAAAAAGCTGATTTGAAATCGATTGCGTTTGAAAAAAAATTATTTCAAGCTTACTAATTTTGTTGAAATTTCTGGTGGAACTTCAGCTTAATTAGCGAAGTTGCATTCTTGTTTACTTTGATTGGGTTGAATGTAACATTCTTATTACTTTTATTAATACGCCAAAAGAGTATTTAAATTAGTATATATCAGTTAAAATAAACATGCAAGTGATTTTATTTAACAATTTTCATTTTAAAAGAACCTCAGCACATATTGAATAAGAGGCAGAAAAAATTAGGTAAATGAATTTTGTTTATTCTAGCGTTAAAAATAATGTCTTAATTTTTTGCAGTAAAATAATTTGTTAAGCAGTTTACTTAGGAACAAATCATTAAATAAAATGATTCCATCAAATACACTCATGTCCATAAATTAAGGATAATGATGTTCAGGCAAAGAAAGAGACAAAAGCAAAACAAATTTGACTTATTTGTAAAGTCTGTTTATTAAACAAAAGGTAAAGAGCAAAACAGATGCTATATGTTTGGCATAATTAATAAAAATTGCGATTTTTACTCCCTGGCGCAAATTTCAAAAAAGAACCTATTTACAAAAAACAGTATAACATGGTTAGTATGATGGTTAATACGGAGTATGTCTCCCGGACGATGCAATACAGGCCTTACAACGCCTAGGCACGCTGAGTATCAAATTATCAATCTGATCTTGGGGAATATTACACCACTCATCAAGCAATGCCCTCCGAAGTTCCGGTAGACAGGTGGGAGGGGGTTGACGGGCTGCAATTCGTCGGCCAAGCATATCCCACACATACTCTATTGGATTCAAGTCCGGTGAGTATGCTGGCCAATCCATACGGGTGATATCCTCCGATTGAAGGCATTCGTCTACAATGTTTGCACGGTGAGGACGGGCGTTGTCATCCATAAACAGAAATTCAGCACCCATGGTGCCCCGAAACAAACGTACATGTTGTTCCAGAATGACATCCCGATAGATGTGGCCTGTCATCGTTACACTCTGAACATGCAGGTCAGTTCTGGAACCAAGAATAATTCCTCCCCAAACGAGCCATCCTGCACCACCGTAACGGTGTCGTTCAATGGTGTTCTCTTGGTGGTAACGGGTACCTGGCGCTCTCCATATGAAAGTCCGGCGAGGATCAGACTGCAAACTAAACCTGGACTCGTCGGAAAACATCACACAAGACCACTGTTGCGGTGTCCACAATGCATGCTCTCTACTCCAGGCTAATCGCAGGCGACAGTGAGTTGCGGTAAGTGGAACACATCTGACAGGCCTACGAGCATATAGACCGATGTGCCCTAAGCGTCTGTACACGGTCTGCCTTGAAACTGTCGTACCGGTAGCTGAAGAGAGCTGACGAGACAGGTCTGATGCTGTTCTCCGTCTGTTTCTTTTGGCAGTAACTGCCAAATACCGGTCCTCATTCGGCGTTGTAACTCGGGGGCGATCTGTGCTGTAACATCTACTCACATTACCATCATCTTGGAATCGTTGCCAAAGCCTGGAGATGACACTCTGGGCGATTCCAAGTTCCTCGGATACTTCCAGCTGGGTACGTCCACATTCCAGTCGTCCGATAATTCAATCACGTAAAAAATCATCCAAATGCTTCCTTTGTGCCATAACTATGCGGTTATTGCACTGAAAGGCTTTTAAAGCGCTTGTGAACAATTTTACTTCTTTGCCACCATTCCTTATATACCCCTCTCTTACACTCTCGTCATTGTGACGTACTATCCGCGCCCCATCTGGTGGTTTCCTGTAATTTGCATATTCTTCTTCAAGATGTGTGTGATAATTCTACAGGTGAAATTTTTATTTTAAAGTTCAATTTCAGTGTGATTCTGAATTATCCTTAATTTATGGACATGAGTGTATATATATATATATATATATATACAATTGCTTTCTAACGCGTTCATGACAAATATATTTAAAAGTTACCTCTGTTATCGATTCTTAAAGTGTGATTTCTGCCAATTATTATATATAACAACATTTCGTGTCCCCGTATCTAGAATCATTATAATTATTTTTAATCGGTTTAGGTGTACCTGAAGTGAAAGCACACCAGAAAAATTTTTTAATATGAAATTTAGCAGCATAAAGAAAAATAAAAAAATCAAATAAATTACATAAGTCAAACAAGAAAACAATAATAACAAAAATAAAATAAATAAAAATTAATAATAAATTAGAAACTTAAAAAATATCTGAAGATTCCATGATATCGCTAGAAAGACTTTCTGTCTTGAAGAATAATTTTTTTAGAGTCTATTTGTTTGACCATGATCGCATTATTATGATTATTCTATAACTAAAAATTCACCCTTCATAGTGTGGCGGGTGCAAATTGCCTCTTCATCTGAAAGATTTCCCATCAAATTTGGCGTGTTTAAATAGATAGATATAAATGCGAGAGAAATGTTTAGCATTGATTGAAAACAAATAAAATAAACATATGTCTTATGACAGGAATATTTTTTTTATTTACATATTATTTACATTTCTAACAAAATACTTCTCTGTTTATCTAAAGTTGCCAAAAAATATTATCAAATTATATCATCACGATTGCACTAAATAATCAGATGCATTGTGGCGTCCAAACTATATCATGCGCATGATATACCACTGACGTGATTTACTACTTTCTATTAAGTAACGGAAATTAATTTGAAATATATGATTAATATAATTTAAAATTTCTCGGGACCTATTGATCATAGCGATATAAATTTTATATCAATCGACAGCAAATTTTATTTCACTATTTTAGAGCTATTAAATTTGAAATTAGAACTACAATAACTCTTTTATATTTAAAATTACTGAAATTTAGGTTCTCTAACAGTGCAATAATGCTGCTTAACGTCTCGCAGTGCTATGGCACGAGTTTTATTGTGACGTCAGAGCGTTACCGGATCAGTGAAAGACAGATCTGGTCTATTATATTAGTAATTCCATATTCACACTTGGATGCTGATGATGACTATTAAACTTTGTAATCAATGCCAATTATTATTTGTAGTTTCTTTAAAAGTGATTAAAGTCAATTCTATTGAATCTAAGTTTAAAAGTATTTCATTGGCCCATCTATAATTCGCCAGTCCTACCCTTCCCGTAGTCCGGCGTTTTCAGAAGAGCGAGTGGGGAGTGTGAACTGGGTATCAAGTCACTGTATGTCAATGTCAGTGACCTTGAAACGACCAAAACCCTTTATATGACATAACTCCGGGGCATCTCGAAATAATTTTTTTGGGGTTATATTATGTTAAACTGATGTTGTAAATACAAAAACATCACACGTTTGCTGATTTAACAAATAATTTATGAAATAGGGGGTGGTAAATATACTTACCAGAGATCATTCAGGGGAAACTGAAAGTGGTAAGCATACTTACCACTGAGCATTAAGGGTAAAAATATCTTAGAATGTTCACTGGTAAGTATATTTACCACTTAATTTAGGTAATTTAAAACATCTTTCTGTAAATTTGTCAGTAAAAACCCATGTAATTTATTCGAATTGAAATTAAATAATTAATTAAATTAAATTTTGAAGTTCATTTTGTATCTGATGGGACGGCTAGGAGGAGCGCTACATTGCATAAAAATAAAACTGTTGCAACCTAACACAATTTTACTAATAATATCTTAACCACATTTTGTGCTGATAACGAAACTAAAAACTCATAAACTAGGGAATTTAAATAATGAACACACCAAAATTTAAATCAAAATATGCATAAGATCATTAACAGGAAGATCTCGAATTTATAGAAACTCCTCCTGCATCAACAGTTTTTGTTGAATTTTAAAAATGAAAGTTGAATTTAAATTAAATAAAGTCAGTAACAAATGCTGATATTTAAATATAAGAGTGTGTTAGATATAAAGAACAAAATACGACTTCGTTTTACTTCTGAAAAATTTCCGTGAGTTGAAATTTAATGACATATGCTGTAACATGATTTCCTTATGAAAACACTCAAGCCGTGAACGGGCATTGGTAAGCATACTTACCACTTTTGAATTTAATTACGATTAAACTATAAAATTAATGTTTATCTAGGTTATTATTTTAGCTCAATGGAATGTTAAGCATCCAATTAAACTATTTATCATTTTACAATAATGTTTCGAGACATGAGAAAAAATCTTTCGTAGGTGGTAACTATTTATACCAGAGAACTATAAAGGGTTATGTCAGATTTTGTAATATTTATTAAACATAATATTCTGTATAATTTTGTAGGGGAGAGTGGGGTAAAACCGGATGCTTTGATTTTGGCGTTATTAATTCTTCTTTCTAGTGGACAAATGCTGAATTATTCTCCACTGGGGAAGAAAAAAGAATGGACATAGTTTTTATGTTGTTATTGTTAAACTCACTTCGTCTTCCTTATTAATCATTGCAAATATAAACACTATATTTAGTCCAGCTTATTATGTGTTTACTAAGTATTTATATCCTATCAAAAAATAAAGATTTAGTGAAACAATTGCGTGGTTCTATTTCATTTTTTATAACCTCTGCACTCGAGGTAAAACCGGAAACTTCTTGTGGGGTAAAACCGGGTATTTTGGAAGCTACGGGTACCCGACCCAAGAGGATTTTCTTAGGTTGTGGACCTCTGCGTCAAATAATCTGATGGAAAGCATTTCCAATTTATTTCGATTTCCAATATTTTCTGGGGTTTTGATAATTTGAAATAATAAAAAGAATTATTTTAGTCAAAATTTTAAAAAGAATTAAATTTATTTATTCCATTAGTTCCTTGCTTGCAAATAAGCGGATTTTATTCATTTTTTCTCATATAAAGCTTTAAAAGCATGTAAAAGTAACAATTTGCTCGAAGGCTTTGCAATCGTTTGGTTTTATTTAACGCATCGACTTTTTGACTGAGCTCGTCTGTCAGCTTGAATTTTTTAAAAGAAAAATGAATTACGTAAAACACAATTCCCTTCTGTTGCTTTTGGATTGGATTATTTTTCTTCTTATGCTTTTGGTATTTGGATCATTAAAATAGTAGGAGAACCCAGTAGGTCATTTACGTTTTCCCAATTTTTCTTTTATACAACATTTGTTAGATTCTTACCTTTCATTTTGTCGCTATTCTATTCTATTGTAATTTCCAAACCTGCAGTGTTTCAATGTGACATTACTAGGTCCCCGATTTAATTCCTACAGATTTTATCACCTATTTAGATACGAATTTTGCAAATATATTTAAATTGACTGCCATTATTCTTAGATTGTTAACTATTGTAACTATTGATAAATCTTTAAAAAAACTGTCTTTATTCTTAAATTGTCAGCTATTGTAATTATTGTGAAATTAAAAAAAAACGTCATTTTTCTTAAATTGTCAACTATTATAACTATTGTTAAATCTTAGAAAATTGTTTTATTCTTAAATTGCCGCATAAAATAAAAAAAATATGCTACTTTTTCTCTGAAAATCTAGTTTTCCCTAATTTCCCATAGAGTCAACATGTGTACATTTGACTTTTTCTACAAAAAAAATCATTAGTAAAAAAGTTAATAAAACTTTGACTTTTCTTGAAGGATATATTGCACTCTGATAAATAATGAATATTTTAGTGAAATTTGACAGGTAGCATGTCGAATAATTTAGCTCCAACAGGCCTTCAAACTTTAGGTATCCGGTTTTACCCCACTTTCCCCTATATTTTATGTGTTTAAACATGGGTTTTACTATTAAATTTTTTTTAATGAACTGCTACCAATCCGGTTCTTTTGTTAATACGGTTGTCCTTTGGTCTGGCATCTACCGGATTACTCTATTTATGCTTTAGACTGCATTTTAAGTAATATTTTTTAGAACAAAAAATTACTTAAAACAAAGCGTCGTAAAATGTGTCAAGTCCTGCTTTGTCACATTTTTCAGTTTTGTTTAAACATTCCTAATTTTTATTAATATCTGCCTCAGAAGTCTTGTTTATTTTTATCAAACCGTAGTTTTAATCGATCAGTAAATTATGACCCATGTCAAAATCATTCTCAGACAAAGCCTGGGGCAAATGATAATTTTCTGGATTGCCGCAAACAAATCGATCATGATCACTTTCGAAATTGTTCGATAAATACCATTCATAAAAGTATTTTGGAGCAACCTCATTATTTAGGAGGAATTACAGATATCAATGTCTTCATGATATATTGACAAAGAGGAAAACGAATGGCGCATAACTTAGTTTTCTAAACAAAACACTAACATAAATCTGAACGAAATATGAAAGAAGTTTCCTCGTATAAAAGCTTATTATCAACAGTTATCTGTTCGAAGTGACACACGGAACTATAATTTAAATTTAGCTATCATAAATATATTTAAAATTCTTGTTTAGTATGAAGGTAATTAAAAATGAGAATAAGAAAACGTAAGAGCTAAGGAATGAATTTTTTTCATATCTTAAGATATGAAATGGCTTAAGATATGAAAAGCTTTCATAGCTTAAGATTTGAAGGTAGAGGTTGTTAAGTAACTAATAACAATAGGTCGCTTCTTGTAAAACAATTGTCGCTTTTTAATCGTTCCTTTTATATTTATGTGCTATTTTTAAGTCTTCGTATTGCGGTAAGGAGAAAGCAATTTCTTACTGTAATACACAGTGTGATTTCTTTGACTTTGTAGATGCTATTTATTGTTTAAATTACGCCTAAGAATAACTTTTAAACCTTTTGGAAGTGACTTATTTTTCAGACAGAAGGAATATCAATAAAAAGTTCTCATTGATCTAAATGTGGCGTGAAGTAACTAGCTATAAGAGGCATATTTTGGCTGCTGTCGAATTATGGAAATATTGACCTCATAACTTTTAACATAGAGTTTTCTCGGATTCATGCACATGATTAGTGATTTAACTATCTTTGAGTATGAAAGTTGCTATTTCTTTTAACATTTTTAAACTTGCCACTTTGGTACATTGTTTCCTGTAAAAATATAAACAAGTTTTTCCACTCTCCTTTGTACTAATTAAACTCGTACCTACTACTAATTAAATGCTGGCAAAGTTAATTTCATGAATCTAACAATCCTTAGGCGAAGTATCCTGCCTGGTCTATTAAATTGCAATAAAATCTGTCTAGACTAATTTAAACATGATTCTACTTTTCAATTCCATGCCAATACATGCTGATTTTGTCTGCTGTATATTTCATCATAAACTTAGTAAATGGCAGAAAATATATGCTAAATCTCTGAATATCAAAACATTTTAATGCATTGTGCAATCTCGGTGAAGTAAAATATCAAGACTCGTTAAGAGATATTTCTATAATATCCCCTTATGACTCCTACAGTAACCTTTAATCCCATACTGCGAAGTGATATATGTTTTCATCGCCAAATTTGTAGAGGAAAGTCGGGTAAGATGGTGACCTTCAGTATTCGTTGCTGGAGGATTATTGTTTCGGCAAAATATTCTTCAACTCTTTATTTTAAAGTGATATTTTGCTAAAATTTTTATTTTCAAATTTGAGACCCCAAAATTTCATTTTAGTAAAGAAAAATAATTTTCGTCATCCTACCCGACTGTGCGAGTAGGAACGGTGTCGGGTAAGATGACGAACTGAGATAACAATTTAATTCAATATATCCGTAAGCTATCAAAAAACTATTTAAAACTGCTGAGATAACATCTTGAACATAACAAATTGCAAATAACAGAAAACAAACATAATCGGATACCGTAACAGCACAAAACAAATGAAATATTATCAATCGAAACTTGATATTCAAACCTTAAGAAGTGAAATCAATTACAAAATTCGCATCGCCATGGGCTTGGATTTTGTCCCAGCCTGTACAGATGGAACGAGGCCAGAGCTTGCACATAAAATATTGGAATCCCAATTCCGTTTTTCCTTGCTCACTGCAAATGATTCATTCTTCATTATCGAGGTCCTCTGGGTCCAGATTGCCATCAGCGTCAACGAAAGGGAATTCAAATGAATGAATTGAGACTTCAGATTCAGAACATTAGAAGTCGAGGTGTTGCTTAGCTACTTTCTTCTTTTCTGTAGAATTTTTAGCGGGTTTGTTGCGTTTAGGCTTATTAACTTCAGCTTTCTTCAGCTGTCATAGTTTTTGTTTATCTTCTTTTTCCTCTATCTTCTTTTTTAATGAGATGTTCATTTTTCACTGGAGTGCCAGTGAGTTGCAGGAAGGGCAAGTGGCAGTCAGGTAGCACGCCGAGCTCATAAATTAACCTCGGAGGGGTTTGTCATCTTACCCTCCACCTAATTTGTCATCTTATCCGACTTCGCCTTTTTATTTCAAAAACAAACAAACATTGAAGGATATCAACTCATCAGAAAAATTAAAATACTACGTCATTGAAAACGTTTTGATTAGCTCTTTACGAATATCACATGTATAAATCAAAAATATTTACTCGCGAGCGCTATCCCTTTCCAAGCAGCAACAAACGTTGCGTAGGAACAACTCAAAAACACAGTACCTAGTACTGTGAATCACACTAATAACGGGGTGGAATCTTTTATTGTGACACGGGTAGCTGGTAGCTATCGTCTCTGACGATGTAAAATCGCGGCATTCATCTAGGGAAAGTTTAAAGAAAAATCCAATTCGTCATCTTACACTCTTCGTCGTCTTACCCGACTTTCCCCTACATATATATCAAAATCTGGTTCCAAATGGTCAAAGGGATGTGGCTCATCTGCATAATCATTTCTGCTCACTATACTACGAAGCTACACACAAAACGTGCCATATTATATAGGCACATATGAGGGGAGTACAGTCTATTTACATGTTATCAACATTTAAAAAGCTGCGATCAAAATATACAGGATAGCGTTCTTAACTCTTTGGGTAAGGGGGTCGTTGTGGATTGATAAATAAATAAATGATAAATAATCAAAATGTAAAAATATCCTATTGAATCTAGAGCTAATATTAAACAAGGATCCAAGTTTCGCCAGTGATTGAATTATTTCTACAGACATCGGTGTTCCATTTCCTGATTGAAAAGGCTCCAGTGAAAGACTCCCAGAAACCTAAGTAAATAATTATTTAACACTCCATTACTTAGTCATTCCTCTAGGTAGGACATGGACTCTAGAGACCGGCTCTTTGCTCTGAGCATCGGATAAGATGATATGATGCGTCTTTTAGTGCGAGTGGTTAAGTAATCTTATTAACTACTTACCACTCAAATGAAATAAAAGCAAGGTAATCCTTAAGTAGGCACTAAGATTAATGAGACCTCCAGAATATAACATCAAGTGAAAGAAATGGCTGAATAAATTAATATGAGCTCCCTTCTGTGTTGTGTCAGCTAAATATTTCAATTAACAGCATTGTCTTTGTTGGTAATTAGCAGTTTGGGATTGGGTATGATTTTTCTGCCCGCTTCATTACTAGGATTTTATTTAGAGTTAAATTCGTCTTTCACATAATGGAACGTAAAACTAAGTATGTCAGGATATTCATACATATTTAAGAAGGATTTTTCAGAAAAGGATTCTCATTCTCAATGTATAATTCCGATACTACGTCTGATGTCATGTACTTTCAGTAGAATCATTGCTTAGCTCTTTTCGATTTTGTTAGAACTACTGGATGGAACTTATGAAACAATTTGTACCATTAGAAAAACATTTTATTCTTTAGCCTCGTGATCGTGTCGCCTAAAATGTGAAGAATTTCTGATAGATGAAATTGATTTTAATTTTTTAACTGTAACTATATCTAATAAATGCATAGTAAAAATATATCTAGACGAAAGTGGGGTAAATCCGGGTAGGTAAAGTTCGAAGGCCTGTTGGAGCTAAACTATTCGACATAGAGCTTGTCAAATTTTATTAAAATATCCATTGTTTACCGGAGTAAAATATATCTTTCCTGAAAAGTCACAGTTTCATTACTCTTTTATCATTGATTTTTTTTTATTAAAAAAGTAAAATACCTGGTTTTATCCCACTAGTTGGGTAAACCCGGATTCACATGTTAAAGTTATGGGAAATTCAGAAAACTAGATTTTCAGTGGAAAAGTAGTATACATTTTTATTTTATATGACAATTTAGGAATATTAGTTACAAAATTCACGTGTAAAGTAGAGCTTTTGTAAAGTAGAGATTTAGATGTAAAGTAGAGATTTTAATCTCTAGCGTACGCTAGAGATCAAAATTGTCTTCTTCCTCCGCGCCACTGCAGCTTTCGTGGGCACAGCTAAGACAATTTTTACATTGGATTAACTCTTCTTCTTTATTTAAATTAGAAAATACGTCATTAAAACATAAAAATAAATGTCTGATGTATTTTTATTGTATTAATCGGATAAATCATCAATACTGACTTTCCCTATCTTATGCGACTTGGAGTACGCGATTTTACCTCGAGTGCAGAGTTTATAAAAAACGAAATAGGACCGAGAAATTATTGGAGTAAATCCTTATTGTTTGATACGGTATAAATCCTTAGTAAACGTATAATAAGTTGAACTAAATATAATTTTTATAAGTGTAATGATTTTTAAGTAAATATAGTTAAAAATCAAGCGAACATTAGAGAGTTGACGTCTTAAAACAAATAAAACTTCACAGACGCAGTGAATTCAACAGCTAGAACACGCCACTACGACTGTTCCCTTTTCTCGACTAGTAGAGTATAATTCAGTATCTGTCTGCTAGATAGGAAAAATAATAGACTGTAACTATTTTTTAAATGTAACTATATCTAATAAATGCATAGTAAAAAATAATCAGAATCAAGGATACGGGGTTTTACCACACTCTTCCCTATTCTATATTGCAATATATTGTACACTTGTGCATGGTAAGAACCTAAGCAGCAGTTTCTTTTCTCTGAGAAAAGGTTAATCTATTGACAGGGAAATTTAATAGTAATTCGACATACTTAAAGGGTAGGGGAGACCGGGGCTAGTTGGCACCAGGGGCAAGTTGGCACTCGGCTCATAGCGCAATCAAAAGCTGCTAAACTGCTAGATGGCAGTAAAAATCGGATTAGAATGAACGACTCTATGCTCTCACAAATTTTGAGCCAGTTTCAAATAAATCCACAAACGCTAGAGATCAAATTGTGTTTTTTGATTTGAAAAGTAAATATTTACCCCTCACTTAACTTTCTTTTAGAGTAGACAAAATTGGTAATGAGGATTATTGTTTGTTACATTTAGTATTATGATGTTTAAGGACACATTTGTGAGAATACAAACCTTTAATTAGATAATTATTTCTGAAAAAGATTTGAATCGAAATCAAAATGTCGTGATGGAGCATGTTGGCACCAAGCCAAGCGGGGCACGTTGTCCCTGTGTTTGGGAAATTGCTTCAAACATGTCTAAATTGATTTTATTACTGCTGATCTTTTTGTTTTTATTGTTGTCATAGATATTATTGGTGCGTAATGCTAATTTTATTACTGCTGTCTGTTGAAGATTTTTATCAATGTAGACGTTGGACTAATGGCTAAACCGAATTGCACAAAAAAGTTTTATCTTAATCTTAGTATGAGTACCAGATCTGATAGGCTTATAAACAACGGTCTCTCTGCTTGTGTGTAGGTGATACTTAAAGTTATTACCATTTTTATGGTTATTTTCACCAATTAATACGTTATAATTATTCATCCCTTTCTTGAGAATTAGCAATCTTTTTTTTATGTGTGTTTTGGTAAGTGTTTGAGTTTTTTGTGTTGGTTGTGTTTGATTTTATACGATGGTATGTTCTTAAATGGCGTTTGGATCAGGGGCATAGATCGACTTAGTCCAGGAATGCAACTGTGATGTAGTTTGATCCTATATGTATTCATTGCGAGGTTCTTGTGGTGGGGCCTCTCGGGGTACTGAATGGAAGTTTTGGACCAAAAGAGTCCCGACGAATGGAAGGTGAGCTTCGTCAGGAAAAGCTCTAAAATGCCGAATACATTTATTTTTCCAAATATATCTGAAATTTCGATTGCCGAAAGAGCTCATTTAAAAATGATTATGCCACCGTCTTTGCACATTCGGGCGACAAAGAGACAATTTTTTTTCTCAATTGAAGTTATCCTCAGTTCTTTGTACCTTGATTAAATGTTGCTAAATCCAAAAAGAATTTTGAAATTTCCAGTCAAATTCATTTCTTTATAACTTTGTTAATTAAAGTTCATAAATAAAAAATTCATTTTATTTCCTAAATAGATATGTACCTAAAGTAAATTGAAAAAGAAGTACAAATATATATATTGCCAACCAGCCCCGGATATGTTGCCTACGTACCCCGGTGTTTAAGTGTAACATGGGGTTTACATATGAATTATTTGTATCCTGTAGAAATTCATACTATTTCATAGATTTTCTTGAAATTTTTTTCATAAATACTATGAATCAAGACCAAATTTTCAGTGAAAGTTTCATGACAATTAATTAAACAATTATTTTTTTTATAAATAAAACACTTAGACAAACGTTAGAACATATGTTTCCAAAGGTAGAAAAAATTACTTTATAGTCAGTTTTGCCAGCCCTATTGAGTGGAAATATTATGTATATTTTAATGATTTTATTTATTGTCATCCAAATTATCACTCCCGTTGTTTAATTTAATTTTTAATCATTCTATAGAAATTATTAATAACCTGTGGAAAATTTATTTTACGGCAGTTTTTCTAAAAATTCATTTTTGCAGTCTAAATTTTTGATAAGCAACGAGACTTAAAAATCGTATGATGTAAGTGATATTCTAATTTTATTTAAAAATGAAGCTGCAGATAAAAGGATGATTTTTTATTATGAAATATTTTATATAAGTGTATTTTTTACATTGAAAATATTATACATAGTTTTTTAAAAGAGTTTATTTACATGCAGGTTAGCATTCCGTCGAGTGGTAATATTAAATACATTTTCCATTTTATCAACAAATAATTCAGAATCTGATGACTGTAACCTTTGTTTATATATAAAAGAGAAATTCACTCATTGACTCGTCACTGAATCTCTCATACCACTGGGACTAGAAACTTGAAATTTGTCAGGTGGTTGCTTCTTGGGTGGTAGGTGCTCACGAAGAAAAGATTTTTCGAAATTTTAATTAATTAAAAATTACCTTCAATTTTAACGTTTTTTCTCAATAACTTTGGAGCATATTATCGTAGAAAAACATTTTTACATCATTTTAAAACTCAAGAAATCAGCTTTTCAATGATGCTAATTTCATTTTCATGCGACATTCTGTTTAATTTCAATTAATTCGTGAAAATGTTTTCAAACTCAATTCCCAAGTAAGTTTTTATTGTTATCGCCTGCAGTTTTTTTGAGCATGCGCGAAAGAGCTTCTTCACCGATAGAAAAAGAAAGAAAACATTATTAACTAATAACTGAAGATGGCGAGTTGCGTTTTGAAAGTTATTCCTGTCGAATACTTTGAGATATAATTTATTAAATCTTTTGTAAATTATATATAAATAGGTGTTTTGTCTTTGTATTGATTTGTACAGTGAAACCTCTTCGAACGGCCACCCCTGCATAGCAGCCACCCCTCTTAACGGCCAATTTTTCGTGGCACGGATTTTTCGGCCCATAGACCTAATGTTAAAATAACCCCTAGCAACGGCCACCCAACCCCTCTGAACGGCCGCCGGGTGGGACGGGATTTAACAAACGCATCGGTTAGAGATTTACTTTCTAAACTGAAAAACGAACTTGGAAAAAATGTCCCGAGAAGGGTAAAAACTTAAAACAGTCACAAATTGTATCCTTTTTTCGAAAAATGTAAGAAATCATTAAATAAAGTACTATTTTCTCTTTAGATAAGTCTTAAACTTCATTTTAAATAAGAAATATGTGTCAGACTTGTTTATATTATGTATTATAGCAATTATCTTGTAATTGTAACGAAAACCCTTTAGAGCGGCCACCCCCTCTGAACGGCCAATTTTTCTTGGAACGGAGGGGTGGCCGCTCAGAGAGGTTCACTGTATTAATCGTGGCCGAATACCCAATTTCTAAACCGTTAGAGAGGAATATACTTCCAGTTGGAAAAGTGCTTTAAATGAGGAAAATGATTATATTTTATGTTGTTTCACTCAATAAATGTACTATTGAAAAAATTGAGAAGTCTAAATTTATATACAGTCAACCTGTAAGTCATATTAAGTGAAATATACACACTAACATTTTGAACAAAAAGTCCCATATTTCTGTGACTAAAACTGACCGAGTTATGAAGTTTTGAATATAACTACGATTTTAGATATTGTCAACGGGATCCTCGAGGAAGATCCACCAATCAGCGAGCGATTCGAGTATGTGGCGGCCGCTGATTTGTTTGCCGAATAAAAACTAAAGCTTCATAACTCAGCCAGTTTTAGTCGCAGAAGAGTGGACGTCTTTTGTAAGGAATATTAGAGTGTCAAGACTAATTTACTAAATGTGACTTATAGGACCTGGAATGTATATAAATTTAAACGTAGTAATTTTTTGGTTTTTTTTGTTCAATATCTTTTTTTCTGTTCAATATATTTTTTTTTCTACGCACACTCATCCAAACTACAAATCGGAGATATTTATCTCTGGAGTCGGGGGGGGGGGGGGTGGGGTAGGTTTAGTTAAATGTTAGACGCAACCTAAAATTGAATTCTTTACGTCATTAAAAACATTTAGCCAATTGGAATTGAGACACGATTAGAGTCGGCATCCTGCATATTCTTTAAAGTTACCACATTAACAAGCTAAAATAAGACATGAAAATACTTTCATCCTAATCAGTGCCGAGTATATAAGCTAGTTAACAATAAATAAGAATTCAAAAGATTTTCATTGATAAGAGAGACAATATTCGACAAAACAATGTAGAAGTTCCTTTATTTCATAATTTTCTACCTAAGAAAACATAAAAACTATTTTAATATCCTGTCTGCCTTATTCAGAGTATATCACATTCTGTAACCTGAATATTTACCTCTTGTAAAACAGTCATTATGACTTAGTAATATAACTAGTAGTTAAAGGTTTACAGCTTGCATTAATTAATGGTTATCCAAACTGTGTAAAATTAATGGTTACATATATTTATCTAATCCTGACACTAATATTATACAAAGATCAAGGTTTGACCTGCAAATGAATTATTTCAGCATACTCTGAACTTCCATTTCCTAATTGAAATGGTGCCAGTAGAAGACTTCCTAAAGCCTAAGTAAATATTTATTTAACACTCCATTACTTAGTCAATCCTTTAGGTAAGACATGGTCTCTAGAGGCCTTCTCTTTGCTCTGAGCGTCGGATAAGATGGTATGATGCGTCTTTTAGTGCGAGTGGTTAGGTAATCGTATTACCTACTTATTACTCAAATGAAATAAAAGAAAGCTAAAGCGTAGCTATAGTTAGACACTAAGATTAATTAGACCTCCAGAATAAAGCATGAAATTAAAGAAATGAATGAATAATTTAATGTAGTCACTGTTATGCGTTATGCTGGTTCAATATTTCAATCAGCAACAGTGTTCTTGTTGGTAATTATAATTCTGAGGGCGATATGTGATTTTTTTCAGTTGCTCGCTGCAGGAAACGTGCTCCGAGTTTGAAGACGTGTTGACATTAGTTTAGTGGTTACGTAAACAAACTCAAATTTCTCATTACATTTTAAAAAACATTGACTGCATTGTAAGATATTGACTCCTCATGTGCAATCCACTTTTATCAGTTTGATCGATGCATTTGTTGGTTAGCGTCTTCCCTTTCTGATATTTTTTCACAAATCGTCTAGTGATCTCATCTCGACTTTCTTATGAACTTTCACGATAAGGGATGTTTTGAATTTAGCTTCGTGTAAGAAAACCAAATATGTGTTTTGGATATCTGCTATTCGACCGATTGGTCCCAAATTTGTTGCAATTGTAATACAATTATGGTGCAGAAACGACATGCCAAAACAACAACGGCATCTTATACAAACTTTATTCGGTTTGCTATGTTTTTGAATTATCGTGTTCATATGGACAAAAAAACAAATATTTAGTCTACTCTTTATCTCCTTTAGTCCAAAATATGACACTAATATTTAATTTAATTAGTAAGTGAGTTTCTATAAAGATTGTAAACTAAAATTCAACCAACTAGCTTGTTGTCTTTTTGAGTTAAGGCGTTTGTATACGAATGAATAAACAGATAGCAACAACTTTCACGGATTTAATCTGAAATTTGACACAGATCTACAGTTCTAATAATAAAATTTTTTTACCAAATTCCTAACTCGTAGCGTTTTTAAGTTATGGTGCATTATGGTGTCTCAAAAACACTTTTTTAAAAACACATTGCTCCTCAGGGTTTTTCCCATTCCTTTTGGTCCTGATAGAAAGTATATGAAGGTTCAGCCCTCTAAATTAACTGTAGGGCTTGACAGCACAGCCCTGAAATTTGAAGAAAAAGCTCCTAAAATGTCATATTTTTAGAATTTTTTAATAAATTTTATATGGTTGCTAATTATAAATGGTTTATATTTGTTCCAATGGACATGTTTAGTTAGAATATAAACACAAATAAATATAAACTGTACCCTTAGCCACTTGGGAAAAAAGCATAAAATGGTTAAAATTTGCAATAATTCTGCATTGTTCTTTTTTGGAAACACCATACCACAATTACTCTATGTTCACAATAATATCTTAAAAATTTACTAAAATGTTAAAGAAGGATATAAAAAAGAATGTAGTGATAATTTAAAATCTACAGTTTTATTTGACAGTTTAACACGTGGCATTGAAAAAAATTAAATGCTCACAATATTTAATTGTCCAAATAACTTGTAGAAATTAAAAGAAATGTCTAATAATCTCATGTCATCACTTTTACTACTTTAAATTTCATTCAAGACTGACTTCTTAAAGCAAGGATTTTCTTTCTTCCTTTCTACAACAAACGGAAGTAGATTTTGAGTATATTCTTCATTTTTGGTTATCGCAGCATCCTAAAGACTGAAATCTTCCATTAGTTTTGCGCCCCATTCGGCTGTGTCATTTACAACTTTTAAGTTGTTGATAAAAGTTTCATTTCTTTCATCGTGAAATCTTCTTCCCAGGCCTGAGGATTGATTTTCAACCAGGATCCATCATCTTTCAACAAATGAAAAATTAACCATGACTTTAGTCGAAGCAATTGATGCTGTTTTGTGGTATAATTGAAAACAGATAACGGGGACACC
>BGPR01000023.1:1159967-1229582 GCA_013235015.1 Araneus ventricosus
AAAAGTAAACATTTTAAAACAATGAAAAGTAAACATTTTAAAACAATTGAAAGTAAGATTTATCGTTTTGGTGTAAAGACGCCATGAAAAATGCCATGCACATGGTTCGTTAAGTTTTCAAATTAGCGCTTTCATATAAACATAGACACGCAACTCAGTTACAGTCAACAAAAGTGCTTGTTTTGAAATGAGGGAAGCTTAAAATGTCGAAATTCATCATTATCTTGAGGGCTAATTTGTTTTAAGGTCACATCATTTTTTTAATTCATTCTCCATATAGGAAAAGATGAAAATACAAGAATTGTTGCCACTTAAAACATAGTTAAAAATAAAAATGTATAAACCAGGGTTGTATATATATGTAAACCGACAGTTGTTAAAATTTATCTTTTTCAAAAGAGATAATTATTACTGAGATTTCAAATATGATGGAAAAATGCATTTCCAATTTGTTTTAGCTTCTTCTTGAAAGTTAACAAACTTAAGTTATTTCTTTAACAATAAAATAATATTTCCTCAATTAAATGTTGATGGACGTAAGCTTTGAACCCCAAAATAATGTTAGAAAGTGATTAATAATTTACGTACTTCCCTCGCCTTATATCTTTAACAAATTAACATCTTTTTTTTTATTATTTATACGCAAAATAACTGTAGGTTGTTTCGTACGACATTTGCTGCTAACATAATTAGGATGCTAGACTTGCTTTATCGTATAGATAACGTCCATGGAAGTAAAGGGTTATAAACCTGTCATTATAAAAAGAAAAAGGCAACTATTATCATACAGATGATTGCTTAATGTAGTAGTTAAAAACAAATATAGGGAAAAGAAAGTAAAGATTTGCATTTGCTTTCATTTGGAGACTGAAATGGATTTCTTTAATATTCATGAATGAGTTGATTTTATTCGGCGTTTGCACGGAATAATAGTTTATAGAATATAAAAGGCATGCCGACATTACACAAAAAATCTTGAAAACATTCTATAGTTTGTAAAAAAAAGTCGGCACGTTAACGTATTTAGATCAAGTAATTTATGTAATAACCACACGAAAGCATAGCACAGTTATAATGAAAAAGGGAAAATGTTGCTAATTTATCTACTGAATTTCGTGTTAAATTATATTAATACAATTTTTTGGGTTTTGGTTTACTTGTTGTAGCTATATAGTTTCTGTTCCTCAATAATAATTGATGGCTAAATATATTTGGCGGAAATTCTTTTTAATACACGCGTGTAAAAATATTGATAATTGTTAAATTAACCTTTGAAAATTATTCTAGAAATCATGAATGTTAAACAACTACGATTAGTTTTCAAATTGATTAAGAAATACAAGTCGCATCAAGGAAATACCTACCGTTAATTGGCCATTTATGGTGGACAGTTTCGAATAATATTGCGTGTAAAAAAACAATGCACATTTCGATTTCTGTTTCCTGATAACTACTTCTACTGTCAGAGAAAAATAAACAAAAAGTTGAAATTCATTTCCAGTTATTTTATGACTATTGTTTTCTACTTTCTAACTTTCAATTTCTAATTCATTACTACAAATATTTTTGAATCTTAAAACCATTACCAGGCTCTGCTTAATATGGCTGTATTGATAAAGTCTTCAACTGTATTGGAGCTGTTTAACTGGCATTGTTTCAATTTTTTTCAACTTAAATTTTTGACAAGCAATGTGTTATATCGTAAACTGAGTGCACTATCGTAGCAGTCTTTAAAAATGATTTTGCCTGATTTTGTAATGCCTGATTTTGTAATGCCTCGTGGGAATGGAAATGCCTGATTTTGTAGGTTTCCTATTAATTGAGAAAAAGAAATGTTGGCAACGGAAATAATATATAGGACCAGATGATAACTTAAAGTTTGGAGAAGCAATTACTATAAAAATAAAAAAATGTTTTAAACCGACCGTTATTTATATATTTCATTAAAAACTTTAAAAAGTGCCATCTATACCTCTCTGTAGCCATATTGAACTATATAAGATGAAATCACACCTACATGAGAATATCTCTCAAGGATATTCCAGAAGTTAAAGAAAAAAAATGAAAGAAAGCAGCAGCCATCCAACACAACCAAAATATAGAGAGGAAGAAAGAAATCCTTCATCGATATGAAGTTGGGCTACCACTCAGAATCCATCAATATTGACTCTAAAATTGTCCCAGAAGTCAGTGCCTCTCACTGCTGAAAAAGAGAAATATAAAAATCTTGGAATCGATTCAAAGAAAAACAAACACTGTATCCTTTGCAAAGGAACGCTGGAACCGGGAAGTTGATCTGATCTTTGAAAGGAGGACGAACGCGTTCAAAAAGAACTAAAAATCAGAGATTTTTTCCTGGGAGAAAAAGGACTTGTGTGTACACGGAACGGGTTTCGTATCTACAAGAATCCGCGTTTATACAAGCAAGGTAACTTTTCCAATCCCTGGAAAAGGAAACCGCTTGAAATCACTGTGGAAGAGATTGGAAACGCTTTGCCTCTAGTTTATTGATTTTTTTTCATCACTTAAAGTTTATTTCAAAATGTATTTTATCTATCCTAAGCCCGATTTCTTTTATGTGTGGTCAGATCCAAAGTGGTGCAAGAAGCGGAACTACAATAAGAGCCATTTTTAGGAACCGACTAGAGTTTGATATCGCTTCGATCCCGGAGGAATTTAAAGAGCTCTAACGTCTTTCTTGCAAAAATTTCTATCGCATTATACTTTCTTTAAGTATCCCTACAAAGAAGAAGAGGTTACTTTCAATAGGAGGTGAACATAATGGCGTTGGAGAGAGTACAATAGATAGCAATCATTTTCTTCATTATTTGCTCTGTCAACCATTAATCTTTCATCATTCATTGACGTTATTGCCACAATTTGTTTGAATTTATGCAAACATGAAATTATTCTAAGGAAGATTAAAATGGATAGGACATAACATCATTTATTTGGCATATAATAGATGCATCTAAGATTAGATTTTGCAAAAATAAACGCGATATCTTGTAAAGATTCATGATGTAAAATGTTTTTGCATATGCGGAATCGAATAATTTTTTATATGTAGATAATTAATTAATAATAGGCACAATGTTTCAGAATTTTTTTAATCAGGAAATTATTCTAAAGAAATTTATTTAAAATCTTATGTTTGTTATACATGGCTTTATTAGTGTGAAAGAGCCTGATTCCTTTGACATATTCTCGAACAGTGCTACAAAATAGAGACTTTAAAACTGAAAGTGATAGATTGTAAAGAATCCTTTCGTGATTTCAATGCTTCAACATGAATGCAATTAAATTATTTTCTACATAAACAATTAATGAAACCTTCAAAGTACTTACAAATTTTGAGAATAAAGAATTTTTTTCGCTAGAAATCATAGACAGTTTAATAGGACTGTTCTAAATGACGGGTTGATCGATTTCATATTTCATTTGTTCATAAATGAATGTTCACTTAACTTTTTTCTGAAATTAAAAATATAAAGAGTAATAAATAATCTTAAACAAGAAATTAAAACTCAGCTTTACGTCCTTCCCTTCACTCAGAAGAGTAATCTTACAACTTTGTGAGCAAGATATTTAGAATCTACGGTTCACTTTCATGAAATGATTCTTACAGTCTTTATAGCGTGCATTAATATCTTCAGTGGCCAAGATGAATAGTTGTTGATCCCCAAGAAGTTCCTTCAAATGCTTTTTAACTAACTAAGAATCATAAATATGAAACCTATCTTCATGTTAGTGACAGCAATTGGTCATTCAAGAATCCAAATGTCTCAGATTTGTTATTCAGGAAACATATTTTGAGATAACTATACTTAGGGACAAGTTAGATAAAGATTAGTGAGAAAGCTCTGCATTATTATACATTCGAGGCACATAGAAATAAATAAAACTATTATTTTGATGAATTTCAGAATTTTAAATCACGCTGATTCCGTAAAAAAACTCCTTTTTTTAATAATGCATGTCTCAACCGCTTTTCTAACTGCTCGTGGGTATGTTAATATTTTGACTAAAAAGTATAACTGTCAGCTAGATGCATGAACTTCGTCAGGCCATCCATCCCCAGCAATTAGGTGTCGGATTTTGAACCAAATCCATGCACGCGAATAGATAGTTTTTGTAAACACAACCTCGACTCTCTAAATTTTTATTGTAAAAATGTACGAAAAAATGTACTTCCAATGAAAATATCAAGCATATTTATTTTTGCGAACGTTATTGTGCAATAATGAAAAATAAATTTTATAAATATTGTGGAATCAGAGAAAGGCAGAATGATAAATAAGCTGGTATCACTGAATATATATATCATAGAAGTTAGAAGTAGAAGTGCCTTTATTCGTTTGCGGTTGAGCAGAAAAAAGCACCTTGTGATATTAGCGGGATATTTCTCCCCCTAATGAGCAATAAACTATGATATTCTTTCCTTTACTTATTTTATTTCCCATTTTCTCTCATTTTCCATCTTCCGGGATTAAATATATACACAATCACAAGTTATTTCCAGAAGACATCAAAATTACTAAATTAATAAACAAAAAATACAAACCATCAATGAAAAGGATAATTTTGAATATTTTAGAAGATTAAATTTGGTTCTAGGCGATAACGTTGTTTGCACCAAACCTTGGCAAAAGTTCTTTTAGCAGCACATTTTAATTGACATCTGTGTATGGAAGTATGTAAGAATTAAAAAGGAAAAGACTTCCGAATTTATAGTATTTCACTTTACGTTTTAAAACAGATACTTGGATTTTATCTTGAAAAGAATTTATCCTGAATTACAGTTCTGAAGACTTGCTGCTATGTCAAAAAAAATCTTACTGGATGTCTATCTCATCATATCTCATAATTATTTTTATTGATCAAAAGAAGTTGATTAATTTAAAGATGAAGAGTTTCTATTTACTTGTCTCGCAATACATTAAACTGTATTTAATGGTATTAAAACTAGTCACCCACAGAGAATAAATTTCATTATTACTTTCCACTGATCAGCTCCAAATTGTCATCTGTTGATACTCACCTTGCTTGTAGCATTTTCTTCTTCTAGATCTTCGTTTCTTTCAGACTGCAGAGGTTATCATTCACACGTCCACGAAAGTCAACAATAGAATAAAAAAGAAAATCTACATTTTTAATATTCTTATTTGTACAAGAATGTAGAAAAAGCGTGCAATACATTAAATTCTGAATTCAAATGACAATGTTTCTAAAATATATCAAATTAATTATACGACCATAGCATGAGTTCAACATGGTCAACCTTCCTGTTATATTACTGACTTCGATTATTTAAGAAAACTGGCATTAATTCTATTCACCCACATAAAAATAAATTTCAGTGTTACAATCGATTGATCAGCTCCAAACTGTCATCTGTTGATTCTCATTGGTTTGCAGTTACATCTTCTTTCTCCAGATCCTCATTTCTTTCAAACTACAGAAATTAATATTCACACTTCTATGACAGTCAACAGAAGAATTGAAAATCTACTTTTGTTATGTTTTTATTTTGAAAAGGATGTGCAGAAAACGCGCAATACATTAAATTCTGAATTCATATTCCAACACTTCTACAATATATAAATTTGTTATACTAACATAGTATGAGTTCAGCACCGTCAACCATTCTATTCTATAAATAATTTCGATTATGTAAGAGAATTGGCATTAAAACTATTCAACCCACACAAAAATAAATTTCAGTATATCATTCCATTGATTAGCTCCAAATCGACATTTGTTGATTCTCATCTTGTTTGCAGTAGCATTTTCTTTTTCTAGATCTTCATTTCTTTCAAAATGCAGAAGTTACTATTCACGCTGCCACGAAAGTCAACAGTAGAATGAAAAAGAGAATCTACATTTTTAATATTCTTATTTGCACAAAGATGTACAAACATAGATTCTAATTGAGTGTGAATTGCATTTTTTTTTCAGTTTGAAAGCACATAAAAAGTAAAATAGTGAATCATGAATATTAATTCGTCATTCATTGCTTAATGATGAATTCATTGGTTTCTTTGTCTTTTGTTGAATAAATAAGTTGTGAGCGAGAATTTGCTATTCATTTTTTGAACATTTATTCATTTTTTTAATTACTTGGAAATAGTTTCTCTGCCCATATTTAGAAAAATTTGTTTTGATTCAAGCAATTCTATACAATTGGAAATAATTGTCTGGTAACTCTAAATTGTTTTTTTATCACACCATACATTATAATTATGAACAGATGAATCAATAGGATAGACTCTTCTTGGATTTACTGGAAACTGACTTAATTTCTATTGTTAATTTTTTGTTTTATATTAATGCGTTATTAGAGATGAACCTTGTTATTTTGATTTTCAGGCAAATGACAAGAACACCTAAAGTGTAAAAATACAAAGCTTGTAATTTTATATTTAACCCGTTAACTCCCAGCGTTCTATTTATAGAACAATTACATTTCACTTCTGTGGCTGAATTGAATGAATTTCATTGCTTCTATTTTGCTTTTTCTATGAAGTTCATCAGTACTACCAAACTCCTAAATAGTTTTCAGAAAGTATTGTTACAAACAGGGAAAGTCTCTTCCCAGCAATGTGAGTCTTATGGTTGGGAAGAGAGTTTTACAGAGGTAAGTAGGGGATGACTGCCAGCAGCCATGTCTGGAACCCAGACCTTGGCGACCATCTTGACGACTTGGCGACGAAATATGGGATCTGAAAGGTGCTGGAAACTTCTCGATATCTCTATTAGGAGAGGAGAGACGCTTGCATGTACTAGATGATTCCATGTGACGTCACGATCTGGAAGTGGAGACTATATAAGGAGCGCGCTTGGATCACTTAGGGTGTGTTGATCGACTGGGATCGCCTTGGAGAGCGAACGTTTTTGGAGTTCTATCCGCTGTGCGAGCTAGTATGCTGTTAGACGCCGAACGGTATTGAAAGTACTGTTATTGTCGTTATTAGTGATTTGCTGACAGTTTGTGTTGCTAAATATCAAAGTGCTGAACTGTTATTACTTGTGAATTGTTGTCTGTTGACGTTGCTAATCTGTGCAAGATCTATTGTTTCTTGTTACCTGTGCTACGTGTTTTTCTGCATATTTGTGAATAAACTTTCAGTCTCCATTATCCTGCGTGTTGGACATTTTACACCATACACTCACAGAACGATTTTTTGTAACAGCATATATCAACAATTAGCCAGATTTTGAAGTCAAAGTGTCTTCATATTGAAATTTCTTGATTTTCCTTTGATTTAGTTTTGAGGTTATGCAAGGAATTAGAAAGTAATTTGAAATTTTACTGTATTTCAAAAATTTTATTATTTATGCAAATAAAAGGTTTTAAAAATGGTTTTTTGACAATTTGTTTTCTGAAAAATAAGAAAAGAAAATTTTTTCTCCGATTTTAATTTTACTTCAGAATTTACTCTATCTTGGTGTTTTAAATGTAATTTAATAAAAAATTTTTGAAATCTATGCTTTAAACTAATTTAGGCGTTAATAAGTTAATAGTTGATAATTAGAATTTTCAGAAACATTGGTTAATATCATAATATTTGAATGTGAATATTTAGTTTTCTCCCGAGATTAACCTTATAAAGACGATTCAGATGGTTTCAGGCGATCAGATGGTTTCAGGCGATCGGATGGCTTCAGGCGATCAGATGCTTTTTATCTAAAGGGGGGGAGGGGAAAGCCGATTCGTTTTAAAAGGGTTAAACACGAACTGTATTGGTAGAATCTCAATTGGGTTTCGTAGAACCCAATTTCGGGTTCTACGAAAGGTAGAGTAGGTTTTGATATCCGGTAACATTGAAATTCTCTGATAGCATTTGGATATATTAAAAAAATCTGTCAAGTGATTTCTGAAGCATTTCTATTAAGCCAAAATTCATTAAACATGATTTAGCGAAAACATATTGCTTATAGTAAGACACAATTTGACTCCAAATAAAAAATGAATTATACAAGAAATAAAATGAGAAAAGAAACAGAATTAGCTCAAGATTATAGCAAGTAAAAACTTGATATATAATCGATACAGTTTAATGATTTTTATGCATTTGACTTTCCGTAAAATACATTTCTACATCACTTTTATTTACAGTGTGACCAGTAATTAACGCGCTGATGTTAAAAATTAATTTCTCGAAAACTACTGATTCAAAAACTTTTATTTAAATTCTAAAACAAAGTACAATACATGGGAATTAGTTAATTACATGTTCGATGTGTCTTCCATCTAGAGCTATAATATGGCGCAAAGGAAAGCGAAATTCTGCATCACTCGCTGAAGAGTCGAAGTTTCAATGCTTTCAATAACTGTCTGAATCGCAGTTTTCAGGTCTTCGATGCTCTGGGTGCTTCCAGCGTAAACTTTGTCTTTGATATAACCCCACAAAAGGGTTCAGGTCAGGAGAATAGGGTGGCCAATCAAGGCCCATATTTTTCTATTTTGGGTACCCTGAAGCCACAATCCGATCATTAAAGTGCTCTTCAAGCAGATCAAACACTTCATTGGCACGATGAGGTGTTGCGCCGTCTTGCATGAACCACATGCTTTCAAAATCCGGCTCACTTTGAATTGCTGGAATGAACTGATTTCTCAACGCTTCCACGTATCGTGCAGAATTGACAATCTATTCGAGAAAAATCGCTCCAACAATGCCTCGACTCGAAAGCGCACACCAAACGATCACTCGTCGGGGGTATAGGGTTTGCCGAAGTGGGGATTCTCGTTGCCCCAAATGCGCCAATTCTGCCTATTCACATACCCATCGAGATGAAAATGGGCCTCATCGCTACACCAGAGCATATTGACATCAAATTGATCATTGTCAATCATCTCGACGATAGTGTTCGCAAATTCCAAACATTGTTAAACTGATCGCTGACTCAATCGCTGATGAATTTGAATCTTGTACGGAAACAGCTGCAGATGAGCCACGACAATCTGTCTGACACTTTCCCATTTGATTCCCACTTGTTGTGCAACTTTTCTGATCGATGTTCGAGGACTTCTCTCAATCTTTTCAGGCGTTTTGACGCTCAGCGGTCGTCCCACATTGCCAAACATGTCGTCGCAAACACTACCTGTTCTGTCGAACATTTTAATCAAACGATTGATTGTCGACACACTCGGACCTGTTGTCTTAAGCTTAAACTCAGTCGCAAACTTTCTTTGAGTCACAATTGGGCTCTTGTTGTTCGAATAATACGTTCGAACAGTGAAAATGCGCTCAGAAACGCTATATCTCTAATTTTATTTTCACTGAAAAATAAAAAAAAAACAAAAGCCAACTCAATGAGACTGCGCAAAAAAATCCGCCAACGCACTGAATCTAACTGCCAAGTTTGAAATTGATACCCTAAACTGTTTTCGAGAAATTGGCATTTCTTTTCAACGCGTTAATTACTGGTCACACTGTACATCTTAATACGTGGGAATTTCAAATACAAGGTGATTGAGAAGTCCACTGAAACTTTAAAAATCAGCAAAGCTCAAACAAATGACAACTTTGACAGATATTCTCCTGAATCGAGAACAACATATTTAACCTTTGAAAGCCGTTACGCCACACATTGCCTTATCCAATATAAAACATCTCTCCTATCTTGTAGAAACAACTAGTGATTTAAATTGTAAGCTATGCAACCAATAAATGTCTGTTCCATGACAAATAAAATCTGTTTTCATTTCTATTATTTCAGTGCAAACAGCATCTTCCTATCTTCATTCATTTGTGGATTGTTAATTTTAAAGTTTTCCAGAACTTCTGAATAACCCTGTACTTTGAAAGTAATTTTAAGTAATTCATTGAGTAAAAAAACTGGAAGTAAAGTTAATATAACTAAACCAACATAGCACTATTGTCTTAAATAATCAGTGTCATATTCACGTAGTTATTATAATATTTTTTTTCAGAAACGACAATAATGAACATAAAATATTAACGAATAATTTATTTAGTAACTATTAATTAGTTCATTAATTGTAAAAAATTATAAATCGTTGACAGTAAACGATTGGTCACAATAAAGAAAAAAAATGTTCGCAACAAAATAAAGTGTACCAAGTTTTTAAAGAATTTAACATCTTAAATGATTGCTTATTACTAGCAGACTGTTGGCACTTAAATGAAGTTTTGATTTTTCAAAATCTTAGAAATATTTTCGAACAGTCATTTTGAATTAAGAATTTCTAAGCTTTTTTCTTTCACATTAATATTTTCGACGAATACTTCAACGAAAATAATTTTTTTCTTATCAAAATCTGTTTTATTTTGTAGCTTAGTATTTACCCATCTGTGGAAAGATTTGATATGAAGTGAACGTTATTTTTATTTTAAAAAATCAGTGCTCTATGTCCTGATTTAGGCTTATTTCCTACAGAAATAAAAAACGAAGATGAGTTAGGAGGAAAATAACGATAAAAAGTTTTTTCAGCATATGTATTATTTAATCCTTATTTTTCAAAAAAGAAAACTCAGTTTTCCTCTTGCTTGAAAAATTCTTTTTTTCACCTTGCTTATACCCGAGTGATTTGGTAATTAATTAAAATCGTGATCATCTTGACAGTTCATAATCGTAAAACAGAACAAAAACAAATTTTTCTTTAAGAAAAATGTCTTGTTATTTCTGCAGTTTTTTAATGATGCAAGCTTCGGTGTCTGGCTAAAAAAACCCAATTAAGTTGTATTTCGTAAGAACATGTTATTCAAGAACTTATTGTCTTAAATGTGGGCAAAAATTGTTTGCTGAATCCATTTAATTTAAAATGAATGTTTCTAATACGCATCGAAATAAATGTAAATTATTTTTGTGAAGCAGATTACCAAAGCTTATACTTTGCTGTAAAAATATACAGTTTTTCCTTATTTTTAAAATCGTCCTTATGAAAGCATCATAAGAGTTTTTGTTTTCTCACACGCAAAAATATTCATAATCAAGATTTTAAACGTATTTCGAAATTCCCATTGCATGTACTCGTGTCAGATTACATGTATGCATATATAATATCGATAGACATTAAATTGCGTAAATAAAAGAATACTATTATGTGTTTAGATGTGAATATGAACATACAATTATTGTATTCAATTGAAATATTATATGAATTTATATAGTATGAATATAATACGAATTTATTTTTGTCAAAAATAAAAATAAACTCCATATACGAATTTCAGATTACATCTTGTATATACAGAATGCCTTTAAAAATCTTAACACCTCCTCGCCCTTTATTTCAGAAAGGGTGACAACTATAGCCATAAAAATGTTTTCTACGTATAGTAAAGTGTCCAAAGATTCACAACGGTATCGTATCTCGAAAACAATATGGGATAATGGTGAAAAGTCAATTATATAGCTGTAGAGTATCATTGATTTTGCACGAAAACATACCTGCGCACTTTATTGCTAAGAATATAAATCATGAAAGGCGTATATGTTTTCTTAGGATTTCCAAAATTGTGACTCCTTGTGTAAAAGTTTCTTTCGGAAAGTCCTGAAAGAACCAAGTGTTCATTCGCATAGGTCTACACATTTGCAGGGACTTTTGGCAGGGAATGTTAAGAGAAGTTACCCGTTTTGCAACTTTCACTTAGAGGTCCAGGTAACGTTATTTACGGGCATGATGTGTACGAACGTGGCATGCTTTTCGTGCAATGTCGTGTACAAAACACAGAATACCCATTACTAGACTCTAGTGATGGGAAAAAACCTACCAGTTTAAACCGAAAACCGTTTTTTTTTTTTTGTCTCGGGTTACCTGGGTTTTTTTGGGGGGGGGGGTTTTTTTGCCCCGGTTTAAACCGGTTATTTTTTTAAATCCAAAAACCGGGGGGGGGGACGTGTCTGAAGATAGGCTCTATTTTAGGTTCGACTAGACTAAAATTTATCAAGTTTATAAAGCTTTGAATTTCATCATCTAAGGCCAATCACCGACAACCGCTTCCTCGAGGCGTCTGATGGTTGGCGGATTACTAAAGAGTGTTTATGAACAGATAAATATTGGCCAATGGATTGATTTCCTGCAAAAACAATAGTAATAAGAAATTTTGTCTGCAAACGGCGTCTGTTTTATGGTAGCCAAAAAAAAATTATCTTTAGTCGATATTTTTGTGGTGTCCGAAAGATTAGTATCTACGTTGAATGATGTTGCTTCCGATGAGAGGTGTCGACTCACGGATCTACACATTGCTGAAAGAGTCCTAATGAGCACATTAGATGATAAATATTGGCCAATGAATTAATTTCTTGTGAAAAGAATGTTAATAAAATTTTTTGTCTATACTGCTTACTTATTGTAATAATTGCTCACTTATTATTATTACATATTGTATTAATTACTTATTTATAATTATTACTTATTACGTTAATTAATTTCTTTACTAATACTTACTTATTGTATATTATTAATAAAAAATTCTGTCCGCAAACGTTGTTTTTTCTTTAAAAAAAACCTAAAACCTGTTATTTTGAGCGGCTTTAATCGCCAGGTTAAACCGGAGGTGAAAAAAAACCTGTTTAACCGAAAACCAGTTTTTTTTCAATAACCGCCATCCCTACTAGACTCTGGAAAATCACCTTGCAAATCCCTACTAGACCCTGAAAATTGCAAGACCTTCGACTCACATTACTGCAGACTGCAGTGGTGTAATGAGGGTAAGTGACGCCCTGGGCATAACAGAATTTTGTCGTTATCATTGACTTTGCACGTATAAATGGCGTCCAGGCCACGGCGTTGTTTTACACCCGAGGAAAAATAACACCATGCTCTGGACGCCATCATATTTGGCTTAAAAGTGACAAAAACTTGCTTATTTTTTGTCTCCACGACATGACTTAGGGATGGCGGTTATTGCAAAAATAACCGGTTTTCGGATATTCTGGTTTTTTTACCTCCAGTTTAACCTGATGGTTATAACCGCTCAAAATAACCGGTTTTCGGATTTTTTAATAATTTTTTTTATTCATATTGTTTTCACAGGAATATTTATCACCTAATCTGTTCGTAATGATTATTTCAACTACGTGTTGATCCGTGAGTCGACACCTCTCATCGGAAATAACATTACTCAAAGATTAACGATGATTCTAATTTTTCAGAAGCCACAGAACTTCCGACTGAAGATAAATATTTTTTGGCTATAAATGACAAACCCGGCATACGAATTTTATTCTGATCCCCAGAAACGAAAGGGTCACTCCATCTGGGTGGCAAAGGCTGCTGAAGATAAAGTTTAAGTTCGTTCAGAAACGAACTTTCAATCTCCACCGGACCATTTTAGGCTACTCTTTCATCATATGTTGAACAAAGAAGCTTAGGAGTTGTTCTGGCCTCCGTTTGAGATAAAGGTGAAATTTTACCAATTTCAGCTAAGCAGTGTTTTAATTCTTGCTTGAAATTGGCAACGGCTTTTCTGGTAATGAGCGGGTTCATGCACAATTTTTAAAATCGAGGATCTGAGAGCGAATCATGTCACAGTAGGGAGTTCTACAATATTTTTGCACTCCTGTCTTTAAGGCTGTCCAAAAGCTTCTGTGATAGGATTTTGGCAGCACTGTGTTTAGTGCTGCGATTTTTTAATGCTTCAATGATGGCCACTAGGGGGATAACGAGGCTTCCTGAAATCTTCTTAGTGGCCTCATCGAAAGGCATTAAAATATCCAATATTTCTAACACCAATTCAATGTCTGTATCAGAAATCATCCTTGTTGCATTTTTGATGGTAGGATTGGCTAAGATCTGAGCAATCAATGGTGCCTGCTTTACGTATCTTTTCAACATGTAATAGGTGGAATTTCACCTTGTTGTTACTGATCTTGCTCTTGTTGTTACTCTGTCTTGCAAACGTGACAATAGTTTTTACTTCACTTATCCGGTCTTTTAAAATTACATTATTATGGTCTTCGGCGCCATCTGTGTCTAATAATTTCGGATATGGGCAAAAAATAAATGTTCTTCCACTCCCCCAACAACTGTTCTCACCCCTGCGATCATATTGTCTCCACCGTCTGTGCAGTTGATGAAATTCAACGCTTCATAACTTGTTAAATTTTAATCAAATCGAGCTTATCTTCCAAGAGCTGATTTTACCAGTTTTTCATCCGGTTATTGGATTTTTTTAAAAAAAATAACCGGGACAAAAAAATAACCAAAAAAAAAACGGCTAATCAAAACAGAAAAAAACGGTTTTCTGTTAAAGCCGGAAGATTTTTCCCATCAAGACTGCCACCGGGGTTATCTATACAACCTACCCCCGGTCGCTAGGCCATTTAATTAATGATACTTGTGCCAGCGTGTTACCTGCCATGCTGCACATTTTGCAACGGGTGTCGCAGTCCAAAAATTGTGGTCAAATCATTCCAGATGTGCATCGTGGCAGCAAGGATGATAAAAGAGCTTAATGACAAGCAAGTGCTCCATTCTTCAGTGTTCTGTGAAGTCAAAGTTTTAGAAATCGTGATCAAACAAATTCGCGTATAAGACATTATACGCGAATTTGTTTGACCTCTTCTTACCACTAATGTACACAAGGTATATCTTCTTACTAAATTGATGATGCTCTACTACTTTATAACTGACTTTTCTTCCTCATCTCATACCGTTTTCGAAATCTCATATCGCTTCGAATTTCGCCTCTATGTTGAGGTGTAAGTAGACTTAAAGCATTTCACAACCACTTTACTATATCCTGACGCCCATTTTATGACTATAGCTGTCGTCCTTCGAAGTTAAGAGAGGACTTCAGGCATTTACTGAGTCCCCTATATATATGCATAAGTGCGGGAAAATAATTTGTGTAGCGTTTCAATACCATATCAGCTCACTTGGTGATCATTTAGCACATTTCCAATATTTAAAGTATCCGCCTACATTGAAAACACTGATTTTTGAACACTTTGGCGAAAATTATTTTTTGACTTTTTCTTGTAGTCCAGACTTTCGTGTTTCCAAATCCGTTTGCATTTTTTTCTAAGTGAAATAGAAAAAAGTTATAACGATTTTAAAATACTTTGTCTGAAGCAAAACCAACCGGAAGGAAATCTTTTAAGTGCAGTTTTCTCAGAACTTTTTTTTTCATAAAATTTCCCCACTGTTAACATGATATCTCAAAATCTAATAAAAATATTCACTTGAAAGTATCAGCACATGTTTCAAATAGTATAAGCAATGAAATTAAGCACACTATTTGTGTTTGGCGAAATATTTTTTTTATTTACAGGTGCTTCACCTTACTGATCTTCACCTTAATGATCTTTTTTCAGCATCAACAATGTAAATTTTCACTATTATATAAACTAGAATATGCATGAATCATCTTATTATCATCATGAAGTTTTATTCTATTAATTTAAACATTTGATAAACTCTAAAATACTTACAACGAAAAGAGAAATTCCCAAGATATTCTTAAAAGCAGAAGGCTTGAAATATTTTTTCCGAAGCTTCACTTCAAATAATCACAAGAGACAATTTGCGAACTAATATGTCATCCATTTTCTACTAACGATGAAACTGTCAAATGGAACAATAGGTGGAAAGGATCCGAAATAAAAATGGAACTTGATTGACAATGAAAGAATAAAAAAAGAAGAAAAAGTCTTTGACAAAATTCGAACAATTAGAAGGGATTAAATGGACTTAGGACTGATTTGAATTAAATTAGCTTCAATGTCACTAGGAATAATGTTTTTCTATTTCTTGAGATATATTTCTTAGGATTGGAAATAAATATCTAATGCCATCATTATAAGAATAAGTTGTTTTTAAAGTGTAAGTTTAAGTTTTGTATTTTGTTGATGCAACGCTTTTTGTATCTTAGATTTCAAAAATAGTGTAAAATGCAACTTTAGTTATTATCTCCATTGTTTTAATATACTTATGTGAATGAAATTATAAAATCATCTGCATTAAGCTCATTAATGATTTTGCGTTACTGTTCAGCTGAAAAAAATGTTTAGCTTCTTAAAACCTTAAAAATCCTTTTTGTGATTAGATTTAGGCTTTGATTGCAGTTTTCCATTCGTTTTTCAAACAAGAAATAGTGGCAGAAATTGCACAACGACTCACTCTATCTGTAAAAGTTTTAATCCTGATTCTGAATATTTTTGAAAGTAAAAGTTTCAATAATATAAGCATAAAAATAAATTCATTCCAGTCTCGGAAATTGAATAAAAGCATTTTCCTAACTTTTTAATGTATGAAATATTTGTTATTATAATGAATTTGTTTTATTGTTGTTTTGATATTTTACGAATGATTTAAACGTAGATGCAAACATATCCTGGTTCCTGCTTTATCTTTAAACATATAATTTGTCAAACAATGCATTTAAGGTGAAAAATTTTAGAATTTATTTATATAATCGAAGTTCTAAACTATGGTTGTGAGACACTGAAATTTAATGACTGTTATAAGGTAAAAACCGTTATAAATTTAATTAAAAGATAATAAACATTTATTGCACTTTTACATATCGATGTTATTTATCACGTTAAAAGTAAGAGAACAACAAAGACAACGATCAAGAAGAGGTCTAGATAGTGTAGCCGATATATCCCTTAACAGACAAATATAAAAGTCTGAAAATTTTTCAAACCTTACTTCATCTATAATTATTAAATTTTTAATATAATTTCTGTTTTAATTTAATAGTCATCATTTTTAAATATAATCATCAATGTAATTTTAGTACATTAGTTTTAAAATGTTTCCTGTTATGTCCATCAAATATTTGAAAACTTCAGGCAACCCAATATTTTTAATTATGCTGGATTTCCTCTATTTGAATTTATGATGAGGTGTCGATCAGATAATTATAATTTTTAGTAAATTACCTGTTTGGTAACAGTAAGTAATAAATGTATAGTTAGATGTAACATGTAATTAAACATTTTAACACATATGCTATCTTCATATGGTAAACTATTAATATTATATATTTCAGGTATGAACTTATAATTGTTAAAACTTACATTAAGAAGAACTATATTGTGCATCGACAGAAAATGCTCTCTGAATTTGAATCTGTAACTAAAACGAATAAGTAATTGTTATTGTAAAGAGATTTTGTAATTTTTGTAAAAGAATCCTAATTTTAAATATTTTTACGTAAAAAGACTGTCTATTTTTATTCATTTCGCATATTCTTCACTTTTTAAGTTTCAATGATCATATGTACAACTTAGAAATTTACATGTCGAAAATGAAAAGCCGAACAGCTATGATTTAAATCATTAGCAAAACTAAGGTATCAAGAGATGTTTTCTACCAATTATGTTTTACCCATATTTCCCCATCGTCCTAAAAATAGGGTAACACATATAAGTGGCCCGTATATAAATTCTTTGGAATATTTAAATTCAAATTAAAGACGATTTATTATTCAAGAGTCAATTAACTATATATTTATACTTATCGCAAGTTTAAATTAATGTTGGATATTTATTAAATTTTTAAAACGGCGATTTTTGTAGAATTTTTCTTTTATTTTTTAACACGCATGTTTTTTTTAAGTTTCGAACTCCTAGAAAAACATGCATATAAATTTATTGAGGTAATATTCCATATTTTATATCAGTAAAATAGCTTTGTCAAAAAAAATTATCTAGAAGGCTATTTTTCCTTGAATTTTCGACTGTCCTAAAAATAGGACGATGGTACAATCTACTACTACCAAACCCCATTAGTTAGTAATGGGCATAGACCGTTCTTTCTCTGCTACATTCCAAATATTGTAACTAACGCAAACACCTAACAGTCTGTCTGACAGGTGCATTATCATGTGCTCATATGCCAAACATGCGAGGGGGTAGTTTATTATTGTCAAACAACAGCTCATGAAGACAGTTTGTATTTTGAAATTCATCGAAGCAGTTCTAGATTTATCATTTTCATATGCTTGCATTTTGTATTCTTTTGAAAATAATATTGATATAAATTTTGCACGTGGCAGAAAACAGGTAAAGGTACCAATTTGGATACATTCTACAATAAAGGGAGTCGTCTTATTTGATAATCATGCAGCAGCTTATTTTACTTTCACTCCAGGGGGAAAATGGTACTGGTCTTTATCAGTGTGTTTGAAACATCATTTGTTGCTTAATAGAAGTTCAAGCAACTATTTAATGATTTTAGTCAGAGCCTGCTTGATTTTCGAAGGCATGTAACAGTTGCATCTTCGGGACTTATTCCATGGAAACCTTCTTTCAGAAAACTGGATGTTCAATATGTTAATGAAGATTTTCTAAAGCTTAAAAATAAACATTTATGGTAAAAAGCCCAGAAAACCAACAAAGAAGGAACCAGATAAAACCCTGTGCAGCAAACCCAAACTCTCTGTACAAAACGTAACGCTAGACTATGCTTTCTCCCATTCAACCTAAGTAAAAACGGATAGCAGTGAATTCTGCCATTGTCCTATTTTTAGGACAGCCTGCATCGATGAAACTAATAAAAGTTTTGAAAATGTTTTGATTTTATTTGTATACATAGGCTTAGAGAAACGCATATTTAAGAGATTTTATAAAAAAAATATTATTTTTTTCAATTCCTGGTACAATATTTGATAAAATTAGTTTTTCTCAAAGTCATCATCGGATGGAGTATTGGATATATACGCAATATGACCGCATTATTGCAATATATATACGCAATATGGGTTAAAGTCCAAATCAAGAAATGGACTTAGAATTTATAGAAATATTTAACTTGCTATGAATTAAAAACTTGTCACATAAATTAATAATCCTTATTTGATAATTAATGATAGTTAATTATAAATCTGTTTTGTTACTCTGTTTCTATTTTTCACAAATTTTCAATTACGCAGATCTCATTATGGAAATGTCCGGAAATTTTGAAGGGCCACGGTGGCTTGGTGATAAGGAACTGCAGGGTTCCAGGTTCGAAACCCAATTCTTCTGATTCCGTGTGTTCATCATGTTGCCCGTTAACTCATACGTAGAGAGTCAAACATCCTCCCTCTCGTCGTCCTCGTCTTCTGACCGCTTTTCAAAATAATGAGGCCCGTCCCAAAATAGCCCTCGTTTTGCTTCAAAACGGGACGTTAATATAACTAAAATTAAACTACTCTGGAAATTTTGACATGGACAGTTAATAAGTTTAAATAAAAGCTTCTTAAACATTTTTCACTCAAGATTCCTTTTCGAATGGAAAAGTTATTTTCCAAACCTTTCGACTGAGAGATTCAGTTCCAGGGAAATGAGCAATTTTTCATCATTTTTTAAAAATTCTATTCCAAATAGTTATTCAGGAAGTGTTGACAAAGTGTATGTAAAATTTATTGTTCTGTATAAAGTTTATGATTTTAACTATGTTTGATAGCAAACAGAAGGGAATTTCAAATAAGAAATCTCTACAAAATGTTCTGAGGCCCCAATTTGGTTTTATACAATCGAATTCAGATTGAGAGCCACAGTTAAAGAATCCCTGCTTTCAATGATAATCTTTATCATACATATTTTGGTATGTCAAATAATAATACGTAATTCGTAATTTTATTACCTTAAATTTACAAAATTATTTTTTCCTATGCTCTACTTATTAGCTCAATTCATTTACTTTGGGAGTAGCATAAATCTCAGGACGCTAAGATCTGATTCGGAATCGGAGGATAGCTGTCTCTAGACCTGGTTATAACAATGATCTTCATTGTATAGGTAGATCTAGCATCGGTTAAATATGGCCTCGTGTGTCCACAGTCCTTAAGGTAGAGAGGGTCGTGGAAGTTTATCTTGTTACAAAAATGTAGTGTCGCTCTCTTGCGTTGCTAGTCTTATGGTTGGGAAGAGAGTTTTATATGGGTAAGTATGGAATGCCGGCAGGTGCCGGGCATGGACCCCTGACCTTAGCCACGAACTTGGAGACCATTTAGGCGACAAATTTGTTGGCCTGGAGACAAATCGAGGATTCCCGAAAATACGATAATTTTCTCGATATCTATATTAGGAGCCGAGATCCGGATTTCTCCTGAGCTTTCCATGTGACATCACGCCTGTCAGGAACACTCTAAATTCTCGGCGGTAGGATTCGACAGGGAACGACTTCGGGACACGAAGAATCTCTTTGGAGTCTTGTTCGCATTGCGAGTTGGTCAGTTGCAAGATGATAAGCGCTATTGTTCATAATATTACTGTTATTATTAGTGATATGCTGTTTGCTTGTGTTGCTAAATTGTGCAAATGTTGTGTTTTTCCTGTTGCCTGTGTTTCGCCTTTCCTGAATATTCCTGAACAAAGCATCATTCCCCATTATCCTGCTTGTTGAACTGTTTTCACAGTACACCCACCGGACGATTTTCGTAACAATATAATGAGGTACATCTTCTGTTGTCGTTCACAATTAAGAAGTCCATTCCCGAATAGCCTTAGAGTGCCTTCTAATCTGACATAAAAAGTCCACGTCTGGCACTGCTAGTGTTTCGCGCAGCAGGGATATCATGCATTCCAACATGGAGGAGATGATTATCCGGTGTCTGTCTGGAAAATGCTGTCCGTACTTGTATTACAGAGCCAATGTATCTTTTCCTTGCAACGTCCTCATCTAGAGCCATCCTACATCAAACCCACCATTCACGACCGCTCCCTTCCACGCCATTTTTAACCCATCCATGTCGGTATGATACTCGGTATGACATTCACGACCGCTCCACGCAACGCATTTCCATTCACTACCTTTCATTCCGTTCCATCTACTGCGATTACTCTTCACTCCGCCTTCAAAGCGCAAGCGCCCCACATGCTCCGACTTCCTTGGTCAATTTCTCGCTGTAGTACAATGTTTTGTGGTTTTCGCATTCGCGAGATTCCCCCCCCCACACACACACTTATCTATACCGGTAAGATATCCACATTTATGGCCCGGCAGTCCAAATGGAGCAGTGGATGTCCAGACTGGTTGGATATCCATCTTCCGCTCCACACCACTACAAACCTCATCCGGTTTTCGCATTTGGCGCATCCGGATTTGGCGTTGCGTTGAGTGAAGCGGTTGTGAATGTTTAGCAATGAAAAAGCCAACGCATAACGCTAGAAGTAGCCAGTAGCGTTACTGAGTACAATATCCTGTACATAGAGGTTACTTATTTATCTGTAAGTACCTAATAAGAGTCGTTCTAAATGGGATCTAAATGGGATGAAAACTAAACATTCACCGTACTTTTAATTTATAGAATAAATATTTATAGATATTCAAACATTTTCTCTTGTACGGATGTCTTCAGTTGGATAAAAATTCATGTTACCTTCGCCCTCGCGTATCTAACTTCGATTCTATTAAATATTTGGACAGTAAAATAGGCAAATTGTGTTTCAACGATATAAATAGGGTGAATGAAATCAATTTTTAGAGACAGCACTACATGGTTACAGTTAGAGAACAAATGTTTAGATTAAGATATAAGCAATTCATTATTTTAACAAAAGACAAAAAGCTATTATGCTGTTTTAAATTAGAGAGAAAAATTTGTTATTATATCCTCAGATGAGAAATTTATGGAGCTACAATTTGCTACGAGTATAATCATTTTATTAAAATATTTTAAAACTAAGATTAGGGGAATTTTTGTTGTTGTCCAAATTTTACCTAGATTAGATTGACATTTGATTTGACTAAATTGGGCCGTTTAAATCAATGGGGTTATTATCGGAAACTACACTAAATAGCTCAGAATGCAGTTTATCACCGCTAGTAGTCCTCATGAATTGGAATTGGAAAGAGTAAAAGACAAATAAACACTAAAGTAAGTAAATATTGGATCAAAAAGTATAAAAAATTATGATGCGTATCATTTATATCATTTATGAGGGTAAGAAGGTAGAAAAGAAAGTGATACAGTGAATAAAATATCATACTTGGACTCATGCATTATATGCTACTGTGAATTTGAGAATAAAAATATTTTTGCTTTAATTGTGTTTTAAGAAATTGGTGGTCCAGTCCAGGTACGAAGTGGTCCAATGAAGGCAACCAGTTTCCTTGATTGAACCGAAATCACATTTTTCAAAGCTGCTTTTTTTAATTTAAAGCGTATTTCATGAAAATGTTATTTCACACTTCTGAAGATAAATAAAGTATAAAAAATTCTACTGCTTTATTTATCTTCAGAACGATTACAAAAATTTTCTACTACTTGTTTTTCATTAGAATTGCTTCTCCATCACTGTACATTAAAAAATGTTAAGGTGGTCCAAATTCGGTGACTCTCCCATATTACTAAAAATTTATTATAAATATTTAACAAGCAGATGTTCTCTCTCTAGATCCCACTGTCTGCCCTGTTGAGTACTGTAATGGTATCAGGCACGGGGGCATGGGGCGGCTTTCTGTCTGCCCTGTTGAACGTTCTGAACGATTTTTACATCTTACATGTCTGATGACTCGATTTACAGACAGTATCCAGCCTATTAACGTCATCATGTTAGAACTGATGATAAATATTTATCACACACATCCTCTCTCTAAGTTCGTTAACCACATATTTGGATCTGACTCAGAATGGCTGTCCTCCATGCCATCACTTAACGGATCAAGCAGATTTTTAAAAAGTAGATGATAAATATTTATCACACATACACAGCTTTCAAGTCTGTTAAATATGTATCTCCCGATGCCTGTGAATAGCTCCCCTCCTTATCATCATCTGGACAAAAGACGTTCAATACTCCTAAATTCAGACCCCCTTTTCGGTAATTAAAGTCTAACTTCCATCTCCCACCCATATCTCGGGTAGACTCGCTCCATTAACAGTAGAGTCGGCATGAAATGGTTGGCAGCGAACCGTTCTCTGGTGCCATTAGTCCCATCGTTCTGGGGTCTAACGTACCAGAAAACCCTCTTTCCGATAACACTTGTACCAGTCGGGACGGGGGTGCCACGCTAATGGGGGGCAATTAAACAGCAGTCCTGTCACTTTCGATTGAGGCTGCTAGATAGAGCTGCCGGATCAATCCGGAAACGATGGGACAGCAGGAAGATCGGAGAAAAAAACTTGCAGCTAACAAATAATCGATAAATAAATTGTTTGCCCCGTATTACTAATGGTGAATCTGTCGCGTGGAACAATGCATTGGAGACTAGCTTTGATGACTAAGATAAGGGAACGATGCAATGTTACAGGAGTAAGAGACTGGTGATTTTTTTGTCATGTGTTTGAAGGATGATTTGGGGTTAACACTTATCGATAACAATTGCAATGCTCTTTAGTGGATTTGGTTCGTGTGCGGTGAAATTCGGGTAAGAATAAGTTGCTCTGATAGCGTAAAAGGCAAGCAGTTTTGAATTATGTTATGAGCTGTAAGTAAGTAAATTGGATTAAAACTGCCACGAAACTAAATTCAAGATTTTACCGTAAATTTCAATTTAGAAATTCGTAGTTGCGATTGTTCTTTTCTTCTACTTTCTCGTATATGAAGCGTAAAGATAAAAAAGTATTACATTTGTCTAGCAATACTGTCTCAAGATTTTGATAAATTTTCACGGCAGTCTGCGTCTGAAAAATTCATTTTTGGACCTATCTATCTTTCTGCTTATTAATACGATAACTAAAAAATAGAACGAACCAGATAACTGAAATTTGTTTCGTGATCTTTACACCAAATTGTAAAAATGTATTAAATTTTAGATAATACTGTCACTGATGAGTCCATCACGTGGGATAATGCATTGGAGACGGGTTTTGATGATTAAGATAAGGGAATGATGAAATGTTACAGGAGTAAAAGATTGGTGATTTTTTTGTCATATGTTTGAAGGATGATTAGGGTTCACACTTATCGATAACAAGTGCAATGCTCTTTAATGGATTTGGTTCGTGCGCGGTGAAATTTGGGTAATAATAAGTTGCTTTGATAACGTAAAAGAGAAGCAGTTTTGATTGATGTTTTGAGCTGTAAGTGAATTAGATTGGATTAAAATTGCCATGAAATTAAATTCAAGATTTTACTGTAAATTTCAATTTAGGAACGCATGGTTGAGATTGTTCTTTCTTGCTACTTTCTGATGGTATCTGAAGCATGCAGACAAAAAGTATTACTTGCGTCAAACTATGCCATCTTGGGATTTTGATAAATTTCCTAGAATTTCACATTCCAGCGTCCGAAAAATTCATTTTTGGACCTGTCTATGCGTCTGCTTATGAATACGATAACTCAAAAATGGGACGAACTCGCTGACTGAAATTTTTTCTGTGAACTTTAACACCAAATTGTGAATCTGCATTAAATTTTTGATAACACTGTCACAGGAAGATTACCTGTCGGATCGTTTATGTGAAGAATAAGCTCAAAAACACAGAAATTTAGGAAATCAGATGTTAGTAATAATCAGCTCGTATGATAACTTAACCCTTTAAAGGACCATTTTTTTCTGGTAGTGGAATAATAAAATAACTTTGGGATTAAGATTAATTTAAGAAAAGAAATTCATTTACCTTATCGGATGACATTATTAATTTATTTTAATAATTAATAATTAATTACCAAGTCAAGATACTTCATTATAGTTTGAGATAAGAAATTGGAACATCTAGGTTTTTGTTTCATAGTAATATTGGGCGAGAACTTACGACAATCTTAAAAATTGCATTTAAAAATTTATTATTTTAGCGGGAGGTGCTTCCAACAGCCTTAGAAAGGGTTAAAAGACTGATAATTTTAAATGACATTAAGTTTGTAAGTAAATAAGATTGGATTAAAACAACCATGTAACTATATTCAAGATTTGTCCGTGAATCTCACTTAAGAAACGCATAAATGCTCTTTATGCAAACTTCGCGTATATGAGGTATAAAGTACTGTAATCATTTTTGGTATTAATTTTATCATAGGAAGCCACTTCTGTCTGTCTCTCTATCTGCTTACAAATACAGCAGAAAAAATGGGACGAATTAAATAAACGAAATTTTGTATGTGGTCTTTCCACCTTACTGTAGATCTGTATCAAATTTTAGATAATATCGTCACAGGGAAAATTCTCTGTCTGGCAGTCTATGTGAAGTCAAAAACTAAAAAACGCAACACGCTGAAGATAAATTTTGATATATGTAGGCAAAACTGTAGAAATGTATTATTATGAACGTATTAAATTATGAACCAAATTCATCAAAGCGAAGATTTTTGACCTATTCGCGTGTATGTGAACACTATAATTCAAAATCGCACAAAGATGGGATTGATAAATTTTAGAGTGTGATCATTGGGCAGAAATTGTAAAACAGTGTAGTATTTTTTACCAAAATAGACAAGAGGAAAGGACACTGTTCCAAAATGCATGTTCGATGCTCCTCACCGTGAGAAGAAGTTAAACGCAAAACACTAACTAATATAGGAAGTATGCGATAAAGTCAAAAGTCATTTTGCATAGGAAATCAAGAAATATGATTCACATTTTCACAGTTTATATAAAAAAGTTTCTCCTGCTTATTTTTTATATTTGTTTCTGGTAGAATCTTTATTAAATTGATTTCATATTATGTTCATATTCAGTGTTTTTTTTAAAAAATATGTTGTGCTTTCTTCGAATTTGAATGCAGTAATATAAATATTTCCCCCATATTTCGGAGAGCTTAGGGCTTTATTTTATATATTTGTGTTGCCTACCGAATCTGGGTAGACTTCTGTGTTAATTTATCTAAAATATGTATTAACTCATTTAAGCCATATTTAAAGCTTTTCAATGATACGTTAATTTTTCAGATTATTTGCTTTTTTCAGGAACATGGAAATGATGAAGATAATGGAGTTGAAAGAATAAAATTTGGAGCTCATAATAAAAGACGGTAAAGATAGTCTCTCCAGAGAGATAAAATTTCAAGAAACATAATGTTAAAGTTACGTGATAAGATTTTATAATATAGATTGGTTGAATGAAGACGGAGAGAGTGATATGGTTTACATATTTTTTAAAATCTTGAATGCATGTTCGCATAGGAATAAAACTAATTCGCATGTTCTTTCGTGTTTATTAAACCTGCACTACGATATTTTTCAGATTTATAATTTTAAATGCGATTACTAACGCCTGTGTTGTCGGGCTCTTTTATCAAGGAAACCTCAAATGTGAATGTATGACATAGATGATATTTATTATAACTAAGGAAATATTTCGAAATCTGCAGTAATACAAATAGCTTGACTGCAACAGAAACATTTGATGCAACTCTAAAGTTGATTACAAAACATATATTTTAGGATTGCTTATATTAAAATCAGTTTACTGAAATTTTACTGCGCTACGAAATCAGAAAGAAATCTGACCCTGACATAAAGAACGAATTCTAGCTTGACTTCTCACTGCAGCGAATTCCACAATAAATATTGTCTGAGAATCTTGCCCTCTTTTTTGTCTCCAGCCTTTATAAATATTATGATTAAACTAAAAAATCCCGGTTAGTATGAATAATAGCCGGTTATTATTACTAATAACACTCAAATTAACCCTAACGTATGTATATAAATTAATACATTATATAATTAATGTATTAATTATACACATATAATTAATGATAAGGCTTGCAATGCGTCGTTTATATAATGAGATGATATGTATTCCGGAACTTCAGATAATTCTTGGAGACCTTTCACTTTCTATGTACTGCCATTTTTTGGAAGTTCATTTTCGCCAATTAACTTATTTAATTTGGCATTTGATCGTTCACCATTTACGAAATTTAAAAAAATCATACAATTTAAACTGCCATTCCGGTTTACTGAATAAATCATTGGAGAATACTGAATATTTTATATTATTTTCATAAATTCAGGCAACCACTTAAGAGGGAAATCAAATGATTAAGAAGGAATGGAGCAAAACTTCCGAAAATATAATTTTCATTCAAAAAGAATTTCATTTATTCACTTGAATTAAACATGGCATACATCTTGTCAAGGCATTAATATGGAATAAAATTAAATACGATTTATGGCTGAATTGCAGAAAATTGCATTTTGCTCTTGTAGGCTCACTTTTTACATAAAGTTTCTAAAATTTGAAATGGTCTATAAAATACTATTATAGTCATGAATTATGTAATATGACGTCGAGTACCAATTAGTCATGCAATTTTAAATCATGCAGATTCAAGTGTACTAAAATATATTTTGCAGAAATTTTGTTTTTAAACTTGAGATGACGGATATTTGACGTTTCACATTCCTTTTATGATGAGAATTTTCAAGAAGAAACAGAAAAATGTCTCCCACCGTTTTCAAGTCTTGCTGAGATAAAATATAAAGTCCCTTTCTATCACCTTGGGGTTAAATATTCAAGACTTTCTTAAGTTAGCAATTTGACCACAAGGGAGGATTAAGCAGATCATGCATTAGTGGTTACATTAATATCCAGTCTTGAAGCAGCACGTTGGCTATTTTAGGACAGACATGTGGCCATGAAGAATCGTGAAACCGTTGTCAGATGACGAGGGTGACACATGAAACAATACTCCCCTCTCCAAACTTGCAACATCTTCCAATAAGAGGAAGCGGTCGACGGCTTGCTGTTCCTTCTTGATACATATTGCAAGCAATGCGGCTATGTTTACTCTTCAACAAAACAAGAAAAAATTCTATCACGAGCAGCCTTCACTTATGTCAGGGATGGGCAAACTTTTTCGGTCGCGGGCAAAAAATCGAAAAAAAAGAAGTTTTGCGGGCCAAGATAAATTTTTCTAAAATTTTAAAAACAATATACAAGTATTACAATTTAAATATGTTAATGAGATGAATGAAATTGAGATTTCATTTTTAAAAGTTCCTTATATTGAGGTTCGAAATGAGTCTACAGCTATAACTAACAAAGAACTTCCGCTTTTAACACTTTACCGATTGAAAGCTGTCTGTTTATTGATAGCTTCTACAGAATATGCACTGCGAATAATGTACAGAAACACATCGTTGCGATGTGGTTGAATGCGAAGAACAGAATGATTTTCAACAGAAATGAAACCGGAAATACTATCAATAAATCAAATAAAAAAGAACATTACAACCAGAGGGCGCGAGCGAAAGGCAGACGCACTGGCGCCAACACTTTCTGTGCTTGCTATTTCCGTCGATTTATGTTTTGTAGAACAAAAGTAGAGAAAGTAAAAAGATCATCAGTCCTTTGAAAAAAAGGAAGAAAAAAAATAATATTTAAACAAAGTAGAAAAGGAGATGGATACATAATATATAAATCATATTTTCTTTTAATTTCCGTCGGACCGGCAAATTAAAATTCTATCCGCGGGCCGGATAAAACCTTCCGTCGGGCCGGAATTGGCCCGCGGGCCGTAGTTTGCCCATGTCTGACTTATGTGATCACAATATTATAAATTCTAGGCATGCTTGCTACTGAACCAAAATCTCATTAGAAATATTTATCAGATTAAAATGCGAATAATATTTGACTTTTTTAAAAATATAATGGAGATTCGCCGAATTGGAACAGCCTACAAATGTTTTAATGTATAGTGATGGAGAAGTAATTTTGATGAAAAACAAGTAGGAGAATTTTTTGTAGCTTATTTATCTACAGAACGGTTTGATAAACTTTTTTTTATGAAATGGACTTTAAATTAGGAAAGAAGCAGGTTGAAAAGAATGTGTCATCGGTCCAATCAAGGAAACCGGTTTCCTAGATTGGACCACCAATTTCTTTAAACACAATAAAAGCATTTATTTTATTCTGCAAATCACGCCAGCACAAAATGAATGAAACCAAGTGCGATATTTTATGCACTGTATCACTTCCTTTTGTTTCCTCGCAAATGATACGTATCCTCATTTTTATACTTTTTGATTCAACGTTTGATGGCTTCAATGTTCTTTTATTGTTTTTTTTTTTGCTTTAATTTGTTCCAATTCTAATTTATGTGCACTACTAGTGGTGACAAACTGCATTCTGAGCTATTTCTGTAGTTTAATATAATAATCCCATTGATTTAAATGGACCAATTTAGGTAACTGTTTATGTTCTAATCTTGGCAAGCTTTGGGCAACCACAAAAAATTCCTCTAATTTTATTTTTAAACTATTTTAATAAAATGATTACAGTATATTTTAGCCAAAGAAATTTCTTATCTGAGGATAAAATAACTAATTTTCCTGTTTAATTTTAAACAGCGTAAGAGCTTTTTGTCTTTTGTTAAAATAATTAATGGATGATATCTAAATTTTAACACCTATTCTGTAACTGTAACTACGTACCAATTTCTCTTAACCCGTTCAGGACCATCATCGCATATATGTGATCACTCTTTCCATGCCCTGCAGCCCATCGTCTCATATATGTGATCACTCTTTCCGTGTCCTACAGCCCATCATCATATATATGTGATCGCAACTTGAACGTTTTATTTGAATTTTTAAATGGCACTAGATGGCGGTAAAAACCGTTACTTCTTCGAATAATGTTGCATCAGAGTGTTGACCTTCAGTATGTACTTTCGGTTCCGGGTTTTTCTTTTTGTATCAAGGCTATTTGATTATGTAAACAAATGAGCGTGTTCGGTTCTTTGGATAGGATTGCGCAATTAAAGAGCTATGATTTATTTTGCACTGGATTTTTTTAAATATTTTGATGGCATGATGAAAGGATAGAATGTTTATTGGTTAGGGGTTGAAGTAGAAATTATCGTGGAGTTGGAGTTCTCTAGATAGGTAAATTTTATTTTAGTTCAATTGTTTTTTAAAAATATCATGAAAATTTTATCACATTATATTCGGATATACTATCAATGATAATAAATTGTAAATTTCAGCGCGTTTACTTGCAGTAATGATTTTATATGAATTTTTAACTGAAATTAGGCTTAACGGAAAAATCGTACCTGTGCATACGTATCCTTCCGGAGCACGCGGGCCTGGGGAAGCGCTTCTTTCTCCTTTCGCTGGTCCTTGAACGGGTGTGATTTCATACACCCCATTTACACCATTACATCATAAATTTCCTATTTTACAGCTCAAATATTTAACAGAATTAAAGTTATGATTCTCGTCCAATCTATTCGCCTTACACTGGGGTATTTGGGTAAAAAATGGACAAAATTTTCAACCACTGCAAACAAAAAGTGAAACCACAAGCCCATCCGCGGGAATCCGCGGCAAATACCTTTTGACCTTCTTTCTTAGAGATTTAGGCTTTCTTTTGGAACAAAAATTTTAGCTTGGGAAGGCTTGGAAGTACAACTAAAACCTTAATGTCTCTAAAAATTATTTTAAAATTGGAAAAATATTTCTTACAAGTTTTAATTGCCGTACATTTACACAAAATTTTACCGAAAATGCATAAAAAATGTATACATTTTGTGTGTTATTCTTCCATGAATAAGATCGAATACAAAAAAACTAAAGTGAACCTGCTCTTTCTCACCTGATTGTACACTCGAAAACGGCTCTTTTAAAAAGGCTGCGAACATGCAAATATTCGCAAGCACTAATTTCTAACTTGTAACAATTGTATTTATTTACTGGGTGCGAAAATGCAAAAAATAGACTCAAAGTAGGATATTACAACTGTTTAATTACATAGTTTAGTTATTTGGTCAATTTAAACCGATTTTCAAAAAATAGCATTTTGCCCACTTTTTTCATGCAAATACCCCACTGTGCACCGGTCCAAATTCGGCGGCTCTCCCCTAGATTAAAAAATAAAACTAATTTCACCTATTTGCAAAACGCACTTTCCCCAACGCCATTTCTCGACAGGTTCGATGATATCGTATTAGATTTTGCTTTTACTAATCAAGGAATTCCTTCAAGCTTATTTAACTTTCGCCTAACACCACTTTGAACTTACATGGAGAGGGAAATGATAATTGAAATCAATTCTCAGGATCCAGTGCGTACTCGATGAAATGGTTTATTTGAAAATTTAACTGACATCTCTTCCGAATTAATGAAAATTGAATCCGCTTTTAAATTAAAAGGAAGTGAAAATCTGTCACTCAATTTTCGCTTTAATTTCTTTGCATTTGGCGCTCGAATAATTGGCATCTCGTGTAATTAATATGTGATGGAAAGGGAATTAAAATAACAAAAAAGTCGCCAAGTGCCCCAGGTTCTGATTTGCTTCCAATATCTTTCAGACAGTTCAATATCACCGGGGAATCTTGAAATGAACAGTTTTAAATTTCCGACAACTCAATGAAACTGACTGGTTGTAGTGACTTTGCGCGTGATCTACCTTAAAGCTATTATTTATTTTATCGTATTTAAATAATAAATTCTTGCTGATGAAATAAATGATTAAATAATAAATTACTAATTAGTCAATAGATGTGGCCTAGAAATTTTTAAAGAATTAGTTACAGTGAGTTAAGTTAGACTTTGTATTTCTGCGTTGTTAATGCAATTACTCTCAGTGTTTGATTAGAAACTTTTATTTGTTTAGTGAAATAAATTAAAAGTTCGTGGAGCTGTACTACTGATTGATTTTACTTATTATATGAAATCTAAATTCCGAAACTGATGAAAATTCTATTTGCGTAAAATTAAAATCTAAAGTTATCAGTTTTTATTAAGTATTAATTTTATCTACATAAAATTTAATGTTGTTTTTACAAGTATGATTTGTTAAATACTAATTCATTCTTCTCTCTTAAATAAGCATTAAGATGGAATGTTACCAATCAGAATTAGTCATTCAACTACGGGGTTTCTATGAATCTCTAGGTGGTAAGAAATCTAATCGAATTATTCTTTGTACTAAAAGTTTCCCAAGGTAAGAGTAAATCTAATATTTCTAAGTTTAAGGAAATCATGCGAAAAACATAGGTTATATATAGTTGAGTTTCCATCGATTGATATATTTGAGTTATAACAACGTCTATATGTATATGTGATTTCAAGTATTTGTAAAAAAAAAAACTTTTTGCAGTGTTTCAGCAGCTCCAATGCAAGCTCGTGTATATTGCATATTAGCACTAAGTTTTTCTTGTTAGAACAATGAAGAAATGAATACAACAAATAAATAAATCACTTAGCTAGAAATAAATGATTTTTCATGATTAATCTAAATTTGATTTTGGAATAATTTACTTTCGGAGTTTTCTGTGGAGGTTTAGAATTCCTCACGCAAGTTGCGTTGCATTTGCCTTATACCATCATCTTTCGAAAGAACTCAGAAATCGTTTTGGTGGTTATGCTGGCATTGTATTTCTTGTTTTCAAGTTTTCTACTTTATAATAATATATTGGCAAGGGATAGTTTTCTGGCCTTATATAAAAATCTTTATTCTGTAACTATGAGCAGTTTAGTTAATATTTTACTAGTTAAGAGCGAGTCTTCTGGCAATTTGCCATTAAAATATGAAAATGTATAAAATGTTTATCTTTTCTATCATTTCTCTCAAAACTGAATGCTATAATTATTTTCGGAAACTTTTTTCTACTAAGTAGTAGAAATTAATTTAAATGTAGGAAGAATAACTTTATTGGTCTGAATGCATATCGTTATATTTTAGAAGTTCTTAGTAATTGATTTATTTGTATTATACTGGAATTGTGTTTAGTTAATTTAAGATTTTAAGGTGAAAATGTTTTTAAGCTCGTATACTTTCTGTCAATTGAGCGATGCAAAAATTGTATAAAGAATTGTATAACGCACGGAATGCAACGCTGTCAGGGCAAACCGTTGAACCTAAAGATACCAAATTTAGCACGTAATACCTTCTTGTGTAATAAGTGTTCACTAAGAAAGTGTTTGCCAAAATTTTAAGAAATTTTTAAACTAATCTAAAACTCGTTAAAATTAATCGAAATTTTACGGTTATTCTTCAATATTTTCGGAGCTTATTAATGAATAAAAACCATTTTTATACCTCCTTAAAATTAAAAGTATATATTAAACTTTCAATTATAAAAGTTGTATTTTCATGCAATGTTTGCTCTAATTTTGATAATTATTCCAAATTTGGTTCTGAACGCAATTTGTAACAGTGCTTTCCATTGTTGTGTATCAAACCAGTTTTATTGTTTTAAGAAATCTTTCACTTGTGCACTTTTCCCAATGCTAAGTTATGACAAAAATTTTTTACTTTCTTTGGATATTAATTCTGAAATAGAATCTTCCATTTCGCTTTTATTAACATGATAATTTTAGTCCGGCATTCGCTCTGTAAATTGGGCGATGTAAAAATCGTTACGCACAGAATGCATTGGCATATGTCATCAAGTCAGAAAAAGTCGAGACAGTCAAATCAACCCTAAAACATTATCATGGCACAAATGTTTCCGCCTAGGAGTTCGACGTTTAAGGAGATTATTGTTGTTATTATTACTTTATAGTTGGCTAAGGAGGATTTTTCTTATTATTTCGGTGGTTTCTGAAAGGTTATCTCTAAGATAGTTTAATTTGGTTATATTCACTTTCCGTTTTGAAGCAACACGAGGGCTGTTTTAGGACGGACCAAGTAATTTTGATCTTCGGTCAGCTGACAAGGACGACACCTGAGCTAGCCCTCCCTCTTCAAACTTCTGCACCCCACCAGCGTGAGGACGTTTGGCCCCCTACATATGATTTAGCGTGCAACAGGCCCACATGCACTGCGGATCTTCAGTACAATCGGGTTTCTAACCTAGAAACCTCAGGCCCCGAAGCTAAAACCTTAGCATTAAGCCACCGCGGCCTCAGGTTATTTCTAGGAAGTTAGCTTTATGTTTATTTACAGTTCAAACTTCGTTTTATTAAAACCTTACTCAGAAACTGATCATCAGTTCTCTGACAAATTAAATATTGAACTTTTTATATTTTGCTTTTCTTATTTACACGAAATATTAACTGTGTTTTATTACACCTAAATTCACGCATTCAAAAAAATTCTAAATTCACTGAAGCTTACTAGATTGAAAACTCTCTTTCATATATTTCTTAAGATTTTTAACAATAGTACAATTCTATCAAATATTTAAACAGAATACTTAATTTTTAACCTTCCCTACAGAATTATAAACATAACTCTAACCTAACCTCCTATTTTAACAAGACACTATACTTTAATTAAGTAATGAAGTTTCATTCTCTTAGGAGAAAATGTTAGTAGGAAAATAAACATGCTATCATCTAATATTTTAGACACAACGTGTATAATACCGTAATTAAAACATGATAACATACCTCTGAATACTTATTTTCAATAACAGAAAACAAATTTTAAATTTAATGTTTTAATTATTCTAAACCGATCTGACAATAAATGTTACTTTTATCAGAAGAAATAGTTACAAAATTTACATGTTTTATAAATGCCTTGTTATAATGAAACTTTGTTATAAATGAATTTATGAAGCAAGCGAGACATTTTACCTTTTATTTTTTGAAAATTCGGAAGTTTTCAATAACCGTTCTTCAGTTTTTCTCATTATCTGTTTATAGTGCTTTATTAGCCACATTAACACTTCAGAAGCCATAGCAACTTCGAATAAAAGATTATTACAAGCATAAATATAATATGTTCTTACGTTATTATATGCTCAGCGGTCTGGTAGCTTGCATTAATTATAAGAATTTAAAAAAGCGACGCTGCCCTGCGAATTATCAGTTAATAAATAAGCTAGAGACTCGGGAAGTAGCAATAAATTACCACGCTAAAATGTTTATGAAGAAGAACAAGGAATAAAATTACAGCCAACAGCGAAATTAATTTGTTCGTAGAAATATTATTCCATACCCTTTCCGCCCTGGGCTAGAATGGCGGGAAAAAATTCTAACCGAAAATAGCGAATCAATCTTTGTTACGTGTCTGACTTCGCATAAATAATTCCCTGAAAGCAATCATTTGAAGAATAAAGATTTCATCTTTCGATAAAAGTAATAAAAATAATAATTCGGAGAACAAAGAAAAACGAAAAACAAAGCGCTTAGTTAATGCTCTTCCCTAAGGAGAACTAGGAGACACATAGCGCCATCTAGTGATTCTTTTGGCGCGAGAGAATCAATTAAAATTCTGCATCTCCATGATTTTTCGTTTATGCTTTGTGGATAAAGCTGATGGTGAAGCATTTTTCAATAGAGCAGGAATTAAAAACGTGTTAAAAGAGGTTATTAGTCAAATATTAATGGAATGAAAAAATGAGTGTCGTATTTCAGAATTGATAACTTTTCTGCTGTACATGTCTATTTTTAATGTTTCCGAATTTGAATTAAGGGAATATGTTATAATTTGGGTATTAATTTTAAATGAGGAAGTGTTTCGTTTTGCACTGACGCTTCTGGATTGTAGCTGACTGCTTTACAGCTTTCTGTGGTTAATAAAGTACGTGATAATATTTTGAAATTTCGAGCAATAGTTAAAAAAAAGTATGAAAATTCATTATTTTTTACTTTGCTTTTTCAACACAAATTAAATTTTTGTGAGTAAAACTGCGAAAGGAATGTTAACTAGCATCATATTCGCATCAACTGCTTAAGGCAGAAGTTTTTTGTGTATAAAATGTGTATGATGGGTTGTATACAACCCTGTATTGAGCTTTAATTTTTCCTTTGGTTTTCAACAAAAATGGTTGAAATCTTAACAAATGATTGTAAGTAATTCAGGAAAAAATATTTAAACATTAATTTTCAACTTAATAATAATTAATTAATTATTTATTTGCATATTTTTATTATCCATTTAGTTTTTCAAATTAAAAAATTAGTAATTATAATTTTCTTAGTCAATATTAACTTGAATATTGATCTTAAGAAATACAAAAATAGTAGCAAAGCAAATATGAATCACTGTATAGTTAAGGGTTAAATTATACAGATATTTATTTATTTGTTTATTATCAACCGATTCAGTCTGATTCTTTAGCTAAGTTCCGCGTTCTTTAGGTTTTTTATAAAGAGAAGACTACTATGAATAACTGGCGATTTTTGTGACAATATTTTTATGAATGTGTAAATGCGTTTCCCTGCTATGTTAGTCTTATGAAAGAAAAGAGAGATTTATAGAGATTCTCAATGGAATGGAAGCCAATAAACCCGCACTTTGGTGACAAATTTATCGAGTTTGGCGATAAAATGAAGGTTCTCGAATATGTGAGAATTATAGTTCTATGTCTATTGGGAGCGGAGATATGGAGATTCCTCTGGAATATTTCATGTGAAGTCACGTCCAGTTGGAAAGGCTATAAATATCGAGCTGCTCAAACGAGGAATGGCTTTGGAAGAATCTCTTTGGAGTTTTGTTAGCAGTGCGATTTTGTCAGCTATTAAACGCTGGGCGCTATTGAAATTGCTGTTATTGTTATTATCAGTGAATTGCTGTCTTCTTATGTTGCTAATTTGTACAAGTGTTGATTTTCTTGTTACCTGACCTTCTTGTTTGCTGAATTCTTCGTGAAAAAAGCACCATATTCTTTATTCAGTTTGTTGGGCTGCTTTCACCGTACACCAACCGGATGAATTTCGCAACAATATAAATAAATGTGTGTGCGTTACCTTGTTCTTATGCTGTACAGGTATAAATTAATTCACTTCAATCTTTCAAAGGATTTATTGACCAGAAGAAATAGTACAACAAATTTAAATCTGTATTGATTAATCGTTCACATACAACAAAAAAATTCAGAAAGTTGCATGTTTATAACAATTTTATCTGCTATCAACAGGCAATGTAGAAATCACATTTTAGTTATTCAATTTCTTAAGTGACGCTGTTATAGCTTTGTATATGCATAGTAATTGACCTCACTACAAAGGTATTTTTAATTATTTGTTAATGCTGCACGTAAATAACTTATCAAGAAAAGACCAAGGTTTTCTATAAGAAAAGTGAAAAATCGCCTGAGGCTGGAGGTTTAATAAAAAACTAGAATTAAAGTTTAATTTAAGGATTTGTGAAATAAATAATTTATTATCTTTATGACCAATGTTAATTGTATATCTTTGACGAAACACATGGAGTATTACTTTAAAGTCTTCTAAATAGTGCAAAAGATGTTTACATCAAACATTGTATGTAAACACGGATTCTTAAATATCTTCTATTTTAGACCAAAATTCAGACAGAAAAATTTGCTGATCTCTCAAAGATGCTGAAGTGATTTAAAAGAAACATCTTATAATAACTATAAGATTTCAATTGTTTAGGAAATTTTAATGTAATATTTTATAATAAGGCAGATAGCTAACTGTTTTTGCTTAGACTTATTGCAGAATTGATATAAAGACCATAAAATAGTGTTTGCAATACTAGTAATGATCTGCATGCCCTTACCCGGAAAACAACCCACGGTGTAAGAATATACTGATTAATCAAAGAAAAGTTGTTTTCGAATTTAAAACTTAGTAAATATTGTTATAAATAAAGGATACTATGATAAGAAAATAGGGTTCTTTTTATTAATATTTTAATTCATTCTTTAATGATCGTTTCTAAAATCCATTTTCGCAGATTAATTTTAAATTTATGTTCGGATAACATTTTAAAATGAATCCGTTACGTAGTTTGAATATGATGAGAATTTGGATAATGATCATGAAAAAGGTGTTTGCGATCTAAATATTGATTTGCGTGCCGCTACCTGAAGATACAACCCACAGGTTTAGAATCTCTCTCTTAGAATATAATGATGAATCAAAGAAAAGTCTTTATGAATTTAAAACTTTATAAATATTTTTGAAAATAAATAAAAGATACAATGATAAGAATGTATGTTTCTTTTCAAAAAAGACACATATTATAAAATGAGCCTTAACGTCAAACTTTTAAATTTTACGGTTCTTTTTATAAAATACAGTCGACTCTCGTTATAACGACCACACATTATAAAGACCATTCCATTATAAAGACCAGTGATAAAATCTCCAACTGTGTTTTCCTATGCACTATATGTTATTTTACTTCCGGTATAACGACCGTCTAATGTCGTCTATTCCCAATGCAACGTCCGAATTCAGAAGACACTTTTCCCAGTATTTTTTAAAAATTCCTTTATTTTCTACTTTAAAATCTATTTTAGAAATATATTTTATTTTTAATACCAATGATAAAAAATAATTTGAGTTTGGAATCTCTTTAAAAATAGCCTATTTTTACGGAACTGCTGAACGCGCATGTGTACATTTTTTAATTATATCCGTTACAGCGACCACTCGCTATAAAGAGCTTTTGCTGTGGGATGCAGAGGGTCGTTATAACGAGCGTCGACTGTATAACTATATTGATTTACCAGCATAAGTACACAGTTTAGCCTGCTTGCAGTGCTGAGTATGGTATAATATAAGCATAGAAATACTTTTAAAAAGACATTCGAGAAGAAGTTGCAATGAAAAGAAGATAGGGTTCTTTTTAATAAAGATGCATATTATAAAATTAGCAATAACATGAAATTTTTAAATTTTACTGTTCTTTTTATAAAATATAACTATACGGACATACCCGTGAAATCACACAGTTTAGCCTACTTGTAGTACTGAGTACTGTAGTACTTGCTTAGAAATACTCTTAAAGAGACATACGAGAAGAAGTTGCAATGAAAAGAAGACAAGGTTCTTTTCATAACAAGATCCCTATTATAAAATTAGCAATAACATGAAATTTTTAAATTTTACTGGGATTTTTTGATAAAAAGTTTAATTCATAACGTAAGTGTAATTTCTAAAATCTTTTCCCCCAGATTGATTTTACATTTATGCTGGGATAACATTATAAAATAAATCTATTATGTAGTTTGTAGATTCTAGTTACATTAGCTAAATAATTTTAAAGGTATGATCTTCAGGTACTTCTTTACCAAGTTCTAACTTGACTTTTTGAAAGATAAACATGAAAGTAAAACTATCAGAAAAAGAAAAATAACCAAAATTGATGAGACTCAAAAACTAACATACCGAAAGGATGGAGTAATTAATATTGCACTAACTTTTTGCCAACACTCATGCTTAAAATAATTAGCTTTTTCATTTAAACTCATAATTCAACGCCGAGAAAACTAAAAAATCGAGTTTTTTAAAAGTAAATAAAAAGAAATTTCTACATTGAAAACTTGTTTATAATTCATAATTCCTTCTTAACATTTCCTTTCCAAACTTCTTCCCTATCTGTAAAAACCAAAACCTGAAGTTAGAAAAAATCACAAAAACTTTTATGTGAAGCACGGAACAAGTTTCAGTTCACAAAGGATATGTGATAACTTATTCAGTGAAAAGAATAAAATCCACTTCTACATCAAACAACAACGAAGTGCCAGGAAATAAAAATTTAGCATTTCTGATTACCTTTGTCGAAATACAGAAGTTACCACAAGAAAAAAATAAAGAAGCCGAACAAACTTGGGTGTGAGTAATTATGTAAGTAAATTCCATTTCTTTACCTCATCTGCATATGACTTCGCCTCGAGGAAGATGAAAATACAAAAGGAAAAAGAAACCGCACGTACCCAAATTGCTTCTTTGGGTTCGAATCTTAATATTCTCTACAACGACAAAACTCACCTTATTACACAAATAGCAAAGATGAGACAGTTATATAAACATAAAATTGAATGAAAAAATTCGTGGAGATAGCTCTGAAGAACTGGTAGGATGAAAAACTAGCGGATGTTGGTGGCTTTTCAGATTGAGAAATACATTAAATGGGTAAATGGCAAAGAAGGCGACGACGAACGGTGAACCGCAGAATTAAGTTAAGGGGAACTTTTCTGAAGCGGTTAATTAATTGAGATGGGGTGAAAATGTACCAGCACTGGTATATACCACTGAATGGGTATTAGAGGAAGAAGTGGAGGCGGTGATTATTAATTTTCTTCGTCTGATTTTGTATTTGTATTTTTACCTCCCACTTCCATTTGCCGATGTCGAAAGTTCATTTATTTAGGTCTCGTCATTAATTTGAAGTGATGTTGGAGTTAAAACTTGTTTCTTGATGTTTTAGTTGAATGAAATTTTAGCTGAAGTGGATCAAACACTTCAGAATTAGACGGGTTATTCCTTCGTGAAAGACAAGTGTATCTAGTGAGTTGGTACTTATTAATGATGGAAAGGGAACCTGTTTAGATTCTTTGAAAACTTGCTTTACACTTTTTTCTTAAGAAAATTGTATTCCCGCTTCTTAAAGTTTGTGCTTCTTAATGAGTTTTCTTCGAATAAATCTTATATTTTCGTGCACTAAAGTAGCAAGTGCGTTAAATACTGAAGAAAGCCGAACACACTGCAATGCAATTTCTATTAAAACCTCGCTACAAGTTGCATAATTAATTTAAGTATAGAAATGATTGAAATGCATTATTATTCAGGGTGTTCGTTATACAGATTATTTTGCGTCATAATGTAGTATTGGATTCTTAATGGGGGAAAATTTCACTTTATGAATTTATTATTTACTTGCTAATCATAAAGAAAGAATAGAAGTATTAATTTTCTTCGTCTTCATGAAACTCTTGATTTTTATTTTATAGACATATCCAACACACTCTTTCAGTCCATGTTTTTAGCAATAACACTTAATTTACGTAGAAACGTGTTAGGCAGATTTTAAAAATCTCTTATCATTAATTTCGTAGCAATTGGTGTTAAACTAAATTACACTAAAACTTGGATTAACTGTCACCGTCCGGACCAGGACTGTGATGAATACCCGAATAGACGGATCACAGAAATCTCTTAAGCCTTTACAGTTCGCCATACCTTTCGTCTTGAAAATTATTACATTTATTTCAAAAATGAGTATTATGCATGTAGCTGACCATAAATATGTAAAAGAAAAAAATTTGGCTTTTTTAATTTTCAAGAAATTTGTGGTTTCACAGTGAAACCAATGAACGGTAATGGATTAATTTTTCTCCAAATAAGTTACCATCGAAATGTCATTTAAATTATGTATTTAATTTGTAAGTATAAGTGAGTATTCATGATATTCAACATTCCTAAAATTCAATATTACTTTCGAAGATTCAATTTTAAAAAATATCAATTTGCGCAAGAACCCTCATCATTTTGTTTCTCTTAGAGAAAGATCGAAAGCAATTTAGCTCTCGCAATGTCGATATCTTTGTGAATACGAACGGTATTGAGCTGGAATTTTTATATAAGTTGGCGTATATGTCTGGCTCTTAAGTTATGAAAGAAAAATTACTCTACATTTCGCCCATGCGCAGTAAAAAAATTCTCAATGTGTGGCTTCACTGCGAAACCAATGAACGTTAAAGGGTTAATACATATGCACAGTAACGTGTTTTCACTGCTGACTTAGGAAGAAAATGAAAATAAAATCCTCTAAAAGTGAATAAAACACACATATTGCATTTAATTTTACAAAACTATCCGTATAAACTTCAATATAAGAATAATAATGAACAAAAATATATTGTAATACTATAAACTTACGTTTTCAGACAATGACGGATAATGCAAACTGACGGTTAAACCAGTGACGATTAATCGAAGTTTTATTGTATTGTATTTTATAAAGTTTGACAATACTGCTGAAGATGTTAAACAATATTGGCTTGATTCTGAAACAATGGTTTCCACTCTAATTTTTTTACCAAATGATTAATTCAGAAAAAAACGATTCGAAAGGTAGAGTTTAAGGTCATTGAGCATTCACCTCAGATACCAATATCTTATCTAAGCGATCAATAACTGTCACAGTTACTCTGCCATTCGTGATCGAACCCATCTTTCGAGTAACACACTAAAATCAAAAACAAGCAGCATTACACTGTACTATTAATCAACGTACAACAACAAAAACACAACGATTCATTGTTACAATCTCCATTAAAATTAAATCCAATCCAATCCTGAGTGACTGTACCAGTTTCTCATAGCACAGCAAAGAAAATTACTGCTGCTTCGAACAATACTTTATGGCAGGCACTTCGAAAAAGTGAGGGCAATTATTATTTAATTCTGGTAACGTCGGATTTAGGACCCCTATTTACAAGGACAGACCCAAATCCATGGGAAATAGCCCTGGGGTTCTTGTAGTAAGTTTTTATTTTTGATTGACTTTGCCCTTAGGATTTGAAGACCGGTTACCCAAGAGAACGCGAAAGAGAGTTCTGCAGATCTATTGGGGACTGACTGACTGAATCTGCACCCGTAACCTTGAAAGTGGCGAGGTGCCTGGTTAATTGTCTGCCGAAGTACTGAGTTCATTACACGGACAGACCCGGCTTTCAAGTTTCCAGCTACTGTGCGTATGAACGTCGCTGGATTGCAGTTCTACTCACGATTCCCAGGCTTTTTTGAGTAATTAATTAATGCAGTGAAAGTCTCTTTGTTAATGGTGGAAAGGTTTTTCAGTAATCAGCTGGTATTCTATGGGTATGAAAAAAGTAAATCTAAAGATAATAAATACATGATGAGAGATGTTATTTTTTTAACTGTAGTCGTTAAAATTTTAGATTTTTATGTAATTTGATTTCCGGTATTATCACTATTTTTGTTCATAAATAAGATGAGTACTTGGTTTCAAGAAGCAGCGCTACAAAACTCTTCCACTTTTTCAACTGCAAAAATATTCCAGGAGTCAAGTTCAAGGTATCAAATCTGATTTTCAGGAATCAAGCACAAGATTCCAGAACATTCCATTTAAAACGAAATATCAAAACTTTTCACTTTTCAACCGCAAAAATATGAAAAAATATTCGGTGAGCCAAAATACACAGAGGAAGTAAGAAAATCATTGAATCAAAACAATCATTGAAACATTAATTGATGATGGACAAAAAAATGTTATACGTTTTAATTTGGAGAATTATAAAGAATTGCTACAAATCATCCAGAGGCTTTTTTCTGTTAATTAATACTATAAAAAATATAGCAGAAGAACGAGATGTGAATATTACCGCAACCCAAAATGAGATAAGAAATTTGAATGTTAAAATCTGAATCTAAATCGTGTATTATAGACTAAGTATTTCAGGTATTATTTTCAATAATTTGAATTTTTAAAAAATAAATATCCCAATTTTTAGAGGTACATTTTATTAGACTCATCACGGCGATCATGATAGTGACCGACGAACATGGTGGTCAAATTTTTTAAATGGAATGAGCACAAGGGCATAATCTGAAATTTTGTATTGCTAGAAAAATATTTAATGTTTCTGAATTATCAATACGACAGCTACTTGAAAAACTGAATGTAACTTTTCATAAAGAACTATCTTACTTTTCAAAGGCATTGTTTTTTGCTTTTTCTACGCGAAATATACAAAGAGAATTGTAATCGTCGAAAAATCTGAACACGAAATTTTAATAAATTTCTATGTTTTAGACCTTCCCGAGTCCGAAAAACACAATTTTGGAATGTCTGTATGTCTGTCTGTGAACACCGTAACTCAAAAATGATTGGAACTAGCGGGATGAAATTTGGTATATTGTCTTTACACAAGATTGGTAGATTTTATCAAATTTTGGACGAAATCCGTCAAAGAGTTGACTATCTGCCGGTCTGTGTAATCGCATGCTTTTGAACACGATAACTCCTAAACGCAATGACTTAGAAAAATGAAATTTGGTATGTGGTCTTTTAACCTTAATTGTCGATCAGTATCCAATTTTGGTGTCAGTCGCTTGAAAAAAAAGCGTTCAAATTGCATACTCGGTTTCTTCATCATTCTACGACGCAGGGCGCGAGCGCCTGGTGCGTTTTTCCCCACCTGTATTAGGGAATGGCACATGTTACTGCCGCTGGGCGTATTTTCCGCTCACCCTTGTTACGGCGTATACGAGAAAGTTCACGGGAGACCACTTTAGCTGGTTTACTCGATTCTTCATGCCGAGCATGGTAGTGATAGGCGAATGTGGTGACAAGATGCATTAAGATAGAACGATATTTTACTAAAGAGAATAATTTAACATCCTATTTTGTTAAGAAAATGAGAATATTTCTATAAGATCCCTATGAAGGCAATTTAAAATCCTAGCTGTTTATTTATTTACTGTACTATCATGTAAAAATATACAAACACGCGTTTTATAGATCGATTTCATTTCAATCAAATATAAAACTCAATGTATGTATGTTTGTTCCAGCATCACTTTCAAACGGCTAAAGGGATTTTGATAAAATTTGGTACACGTGTTCCTCATTAACCCACTTAAAGTATAGGAGGGGTAAATAAGCCCTAATACATATTCTCAGGGTAGGTCGTGGCAAAGTCTCCAAAATGCATGTAACAAATAGGCCGATTGAATCGTTTGGCGTTGTCTGAAATTTAGTACCAGATTTGGCGCCAAGAAAATATCGCTAATCGTAGATTTATCGTTATAAACAGTATTATTATACACAGGTTTCACTGTATTATTTTTGTTTATTTGAAATTTATTTTACTTATTTCTAGGTAGCAGTATATTTTTACGAAACTTTTCTTAATGGAAAATATCGTAATTTTTCAGATTTTCAAGTTATATGACATTTAATATTTTAGAATAATTTTTTGTGAGTGTAATAAGATCAAAATAAGCTCAATGTTCTTATGAAAACATAATCGCATATTGTGCTGACTTCGGGATGATTTTATATAAAATAGTTTTTCATAAACATATCTATTTGTTGTCGTGTATTTGCAGATAATCGAATCACAACACATTTTCGATTTTCTAGCAGAAAAACAAATACTTTGAGATAAAACTATGTCTATATTGTTTTATAATGTAAACCTCATATTCTTGTTGTATGTATTATATTTTCACATGTTGGCTGCTGATCACGCACTTTGACTTACGCTTTTGTTTCACATTTACTATGTAATTAGATTACCCCTTCTTTACTATAGTTAACCCATTAATTGTGGGTGTGGTTTATAAGTTACATATATAACAAAGTACTCATGGATGGGGAAAAAGGGCAGCTTCTGTGGTCAAAGACTGGAGCACCAAAGATATAGCTCTGGTATAGCTCTGCTGATCTTCGGGGATCATCAACAACAGCATAACAAAGTACTCGCAGTTTTCTTTAAATTTTCCTTTTCCTCTCCATCACAAGATTTTGATAAGAAAATGACCGGGCAACGCCGTATAATCTTCTAGTACGATTATAGAAGGAAGAAATATATATCTTTCATTCATTAAATTCTATTAACGTTAGCATTTGCGCTCTCTGCTAAAAATCCATCGGTGTACTAATGTATTTCTCAATTAAGAGGGAAAGTATTATTTTTGCTATGATCAATGAAAAATATATAATGGTAAAATAAATTAACCGAGTCTAAAAAAAGCTTTTCCCTAGTTATGAACAGGTTAGTAATTGGAATTAGTAAATGTAGAAGTTATATTCTTTATATAAAAACAAATGACCAACTGTGCCAATCCTTTGGCTTTGGACAGCATAGAAATCTGAATTATTCCAAACAGTTTGAAACGCGACGGGCTAATAGAGTTACAGATAAATAATAATTTTCTGCCTTACGAAAGTATTTTGATTTATTTACAAGCGTTGAATATAAATAGCGATTAAATATAGCTTTCGATTTCGTAGTGCCCAAAAGTATAGAGGTAACAAAGGAATATTTTAAAAAGGGTTAGTTTAGTTATATTAGAGTCCCATTTTGGACAGACCTCATAATTTTGAATAAAGGTCAAATGACGAGGACGACATCTCCGGTCCCGATGCCGAGACATTACGACTAGACCACCACAGCCTCGCTATTGCAAGGAGATAATCTCCTCAAAATAAATAGCGGTAAAATAAAATTCTTCACATGTTCATTCAACATCTATAATCGTTTATATGTATGAAAAGTTTTTGTGATGCTATATAATCAATAGAAAGTGTAAGAAGAAATGAAGAATGAAAACTAGTGAATATAATTATTACTGTTTCCACCAGATTACACAAGACATTTTGCAAATAAACGGTCAACTTCTTTCAGCAATATTTTGTGACTTCGACTTGATGTGCATACTTATTATCAGGTTCAATATACGAAACAAGACCTATGAGTTTAGTTTTCTGCAGTTCCATAAATTTAAAAATAAATAGTTAAAGAGGTCCTTGATTTTTCAAAATTGTTGTCCTAATTTTGAAGAATAAAAAAGGGCAAATTGGAGAAATAAGATTAGATGGAGGGAGTGCAAAGAAACAAACTCATTATATTATAATTTTTGCTAAATATATAAAGGATAACTAATTTCAACTTTTGATCAATCAAATTTCAAAATACTAAAAATGTATTTGTAATGAAGAATATAAACGTTACAACTAGAAAAATTTTAAAATAATTTAGGCTTAGAATTTAAATAAATGCATTGAATATTATTTCTGCTATGCTTCTGTGTCTGCTTCATTGAAAACAAAGGAATGACAGGAAAATTCAGAAAATTTTAAATTGCTAATAAGGGAATAATCAAAAGAATTTGACAGCAAACAACCTATTCTTTTTGATAGTCTGAAAGACAAAAAACAGTATTTTATATCAGATAATTTCTCGATTGAATAGATGGGAAAATGATGTTCAAAGTTCACGATTTACTTCCAATTTTTATTGATAAAAGTAATTAGATCATTTGAGCCCCAGGGTTTTTTTGGGTTAGAATCTTGTCAAGAACAATTTATCAATTTAATGTTTCTCTGACTGATTAATTGCTCGGTTGTAATTCGTAATACGTTGATGCCGGGGGCGGTTCACATATAGGCATTGTGTAACTACAGAGCTCCCAATTTTTGTAATGCATAAATTAATTACTGTTTATTTACTTTTGTTTTTAGTATTTAAATCTGTCATCTACAATTTAACTCTATTTCTTTTCAGACATCTACTAGCAACGCAATCAATAACATTCTTTCCTTGGAGACAATAATCGTTTGGACAAGGAAGATCTCAATACACACTGTTACTTTCACAGTTCCGTTTGTGATGTGCAGTAACAGTTCCGTTTGTGATGTGCAGTAACAAAATAATTTAAAATACCTATATGTTTTAGCTCCATTTGAATGATTTTTAACAGTTTTAATTAAAAAAATATTGGAGAATTTGAAAGAAGAAGATGATGTGAAAATTTTGTGACTCAAATGCTGTTCAGAACGCCAGTATTTAGAATCGTGACGCATTGTTCAATAAGCTTTGATTAAAAATAAAACTGCTTGAAAGAACGAAACCTTAATAATAAATTAACTGTATTCACATTTAAAAATATAACAACTTACTTATAGATATAATTCTATAAGTTAATATTTTTTAATACTGGTAATTCCAATGACTAAATCGGAACCTGAATTTCAGATTTCGGCATTAAAAAGAATTAAATGTTTCCTTGTGATGCTCTACAACTCATTATATACACTGATGGACAAATGCAAGCACCATTTATAAAATTTCAAAAAATTTGGACTTAATAGGAATGCAATAGTTTGTAATCAGTTGCGGAGAATCGTGGGACATACAATAGTTGCAACTCACATTTTACAGTGAAGATTCGGCCATTAAAACATTTAGGGGACCGTCCACAAATTGATGAAGAGGAAAATTATTTTGGTCCACCTCGTTTCACAGAAAGCTGATAACGAGATGTAACTTTCATCAGTGGTTATGTTTGTTGTGCTTAGTACTTACATGCAATTTCATAAAAATAGCACGTATTTTCGAGAAGATATGGAGGTTTTCTTAAAAAATACCAAATTTTTCACCATGTTTTTTGCTTATAACATGCAGAGTTTTCCGCCAAATTGTACAAAACTTACAGAATACTTGAAAATATGTAAAAGAAGCATTGTAGTAAAATTTTGAATTAAATAATCTGAATATTAATGAAAATATGAATACTTGTTGTAAATAACTTTTTACTGCGCTTGCGCGAAAGGTAGCGTAATTTTTCCTTTTCAACTTCAGAGCCAATGGAGCTTATATTTGGAGCAACTTCTATAAAAATTCCAATTCAATACCGTTATTATTCAGGAAGATATCGGCAGATGTGAATTTCCGTACACTCTAACAGAAGCTAAATAATGAGGTCTACACAAACTGAAATTTATTAAACTTGAATCCTCGAATAGTTTTCGAATGCAATTTAAATCATGAATTTAATTTATTAGTATACATTTGTATTCATGATATTTAACTTTCATAAGATTCAATACTATTCGATATTCAATATGATACAGGGTGTCCAGAAAAGGACTCCCTGATTTCAAAATTAAATATCTCGAAAACAAAGATCGATAGAGGAATGCAGTAAACGGTATGTTTATTGTGAAAGCTGTAAGAATTTTATACAGCAGTTTGAAATAATAGTTACAAAAGCTGCAAATAGATGGCGCTGTAATCGCCATACGTAATGCCTAGTATAAATAGTGATCGGAAGCCCAGAGCGATCAGTTCCACTATTGAAGTGTGAAAGGAGGTTAGAGTACCGAAGGAAGAGATTAAAACCATGTACTCCATTGAACAACGCGTTTTTCTGGTGCTAGAGTACCACAGGTTAAAAGAGAGTCCTACGGCAACACGGCGCAGTTTTCAAGCACGATTTAATGTTCCAAAAGGACCCGATGCGAAAACCATTCGTACGCTCTTCGCCAAATTTCAACGAACACTCAGCGTAACTGATGATCTAGTGGGGAATGTTGGCCGCCAGCAAACTGCAGTTACGCCTGAAAATGTCGCCACAGTTTCTGGAATTATTCAGCAAAATCCAATGTCATCCGTCCGTAGAATTGCATCTGAGACTGGTTTGAAGCGTTCCAGCAAGCAGAAAATACTGAGAAAGAGCCTACACATGTTTCCATTCAAAATTCAAACTCACCAGGCCATACCCGTACGAGCTGTGCAACAAAGGGTTGACTTTGCTAATCAGATGCTCACAATGATTGATAGTGAAGGATTTGATGTTGGCTGCATCTGGTTTACAGATGAAGCACACTTCCACCTGAATGGATTCGTGAATAAACAGAACTGGCGATTTTGGGGTTCCGAAAATCCATATTGGTGTGAAGCGAAACCCCTGTATTCTCCTAAAGTTACTGTGTGGGCTGCAGTATGCAGCAGAGGCATTATTGGCCTTTTTTTCATTCGAGAAACGGTCACTAGTGAACGTTACGTTGCAATTTTGGAACAATTTGTCGCCACACAGCAAGTGTTAGAGGATCGACCACGTACTGAATGGTTTATGCAAGATGGAGCCCGACCACATCGTACCGAACAAGTGTTTCGCTTTCTTGATGAATACTTCGGGAATCGAGTCATTGCTTTGGAATATCTCAAATTTACTGGTGCAGGCATGGATTGGCCTCCATATTCGCCGGATTTGACTCCCTGTGACTATTTTTTGTGGGGCACATTGAAAGACATTGTCTACCCGAAGCATCCCGCCAGACTGGACGAGCTTGAATCGGCGATCTGTGTGGCATGTGAATCCATTTCTGTTCAGACACTACGAAATGTGATGGCAAATTTCATTCTTCGTTTGCGCCACCTCTGTTGTGCCAATGGTGAACATTTTGAAAACATTGTGATATGATTTTTTGCAAAGAATGTTTTCATACGATTATTTCATTTATGTATGCTGATATGAGCTGTACAGCGTACAGCGCCATCTGTTAGCAGCTTTTATAACTATTATTTCAAACTGCTGTGTAAAATTCTTACAGCTTTCACAATAAACATATCGTTTACTGCATTCCTCTATCGATCTTTGTTTTCGAGATATTTAATTTTGAAATCAGGGAGTCCTTTTCTGGACACCCTGTATATATTATCCAATATATATTATTTATGTATATATCAATACAATATTATATGTGTATATTCAATTGAACATCGTTGTAAATGCATAGAATAATATGCATTTACATTGGTGTCAACAGATTCAATAGTCACATAAACATTACAGTAAAAGTTTTTATTATTTCTCACTGAAAACAAAGCAAAAATGGATTATTTTATTTTTGAATTATTTTTCAAAAATCCAATAAAAAGTATTATATTATTCTTTCTTTTATTTTAATTAAATCATAATATTCTTCTTACAAATGAATACAAAATAAATTCACAACATGTACGCATATTACTTTATCCCTATTGCTTGCACGAACCTTAAGTCGTTCAGACGCATTTGTAAAAATATTAAGAAAAGAGGATAAGGAATGCAGGAAAGATAATTTAAAAATAAATTTTAAACCGTTATTTTTAATTAAAATTAATTATTTAAAAAACTTACTTGCCTTATTTCACAAATGTAATAAGCAAATTATTAACTAAGTATTGGGCTATTCAAGAATATCTTTTTAAAAAGGCAAAAATATAAAAAGTGCAAATGGTGAATAACTGCCTCTCCTTAAAAGATGTACCCCACGATGACAACACATTTGACACATGTGAATATTCCATGGTATTATGCAGTTTACAACTTGCATTTGTTATGGTTTGTAATATTCTAATAAACATAGAGTAAACAGAATCGCAACCTCAAATGATTTATGTTAATTTTTTTAAGGATTCATAAGACAAAAAATTAAGAAGGCCTTATTCAGTGGCGGAGTGACCATGTGGCAAAGGGGATATAAATTCCAGGTTCCAGTGTTAAAGGGCGCCATGGAGTCGAAACATCATTGCGTTCGCACCATTTTTTAAAGAAAAATATTAGGAGTCTAAGAAATAATACAGTGCTCCGGGTGCCATTTACGCTTACCAAGCCACGGATACCGAATGGGGTAAAAATAATCATATTATTTCCCGGGTTCCATTTACTCTCGCTACACCCATGGCCACGATGGCAAAACGTTAACTCTTTGAACTCGGCTAGAGTGAGAATTCAAGTGTCTCAAAAATTGGAGTAAATTTTCATTCATGAAATCAAAATGAAATCCTCCCTTTCTCTGCAGAAATTCCAGGAGGACAACACCCTCGGTTGAGCGATCAGTTGTCAACAATGAAAGGAACTAATTTTCTCCCGTAAAATTCACCCAAGCGCCCGAAACCGCCTGAGTCCGGCCTATGTCTATTGAGGCGGTTTGAGGCGGGATAGGGCACATAGGGTTAATGCATTTCTGTCACTTTTTAAAGTTAAATAGGATAAGAGAGTGAAAAAATACTATGTCCCGGACGCTGTTCACACAAGCTAACCCGCTGATATGTCGAGGAAGGGAGGATCATATTATGACCCAAGCGCCACCTCGCTACGATACTGGCTTTAAAATATGCAAAATATTAGTAAGTGGGCGAGAAATATAACTAAGTATTACATAAAATTCCTTGCATTTAGGCTGTGCGATTTAAAATATTTTCCCTATTAAAGAAATGAATCTTTGTGGTTTCTATGGCCCAAAACATTTTCGTATTCTTCTCAAAAACAAATGATTTGCAGGAAAGCAACCGGGCGAAAATGCTTTGCGGTCAAAGGCCGATGACTCCAGCATCTGATTATAAGAAAAGTCAATGAGAAAGTAAAGATCAAAAGAGATTTTCGGATGTAAGGAGTGCCCATAACCAGTCAATCAAGAAAATTGATTTTGTATCGATTTATTTCAAAGTAAATTATTCTAGTGTGCGCATAACAGATGAGCAGATTATTACGATGGATGTTCTTTTATTATTTTTTTCAGTTATGCTAAATATAAATATCATTCGTTTCAAAACAACATTTAAAAATGTTTATTAGATATTTGTTTGTGAACTTTATTCCTGTTTCTAAGCCACTGATGATAAATCATCATGAAATAAGACTTTATCTCATTTGCAAATTTCGATACCATACGGTTATTTTGTTAGGATTAAAGCTCCGTTTAACTCTTAAAAATTATTTTCATTTGTGTATGAATGCGTATTGTAAGGATTAATTTTTTTCTTTAAATGTTATAATGCTCTTTTAAATTAAATCCAATAAATATCTAAAGTTGTCGATTATGGGTATCACATAGATTGGAATAAATAACTAATAATAAATAACTATCTATTTATGCTATGTCACATACATAAGATGATGCAAAGAATGAATATGAATTGCAATACATTAAAAAAGACAAATCCTTGATATTATTGTTATGTAATGAAAGAAACCATTGAGTTTTCATTTATGAGTATATGACATTATCTATATTACTTTGTCATACAGTAATACTAATAATGTTATATAACGCATATATAACATTATCTCTCTTCAATCAAATTCTTATAGTTATGTTTATTGCGCTGTACTTAGCAATGTTATTTATGTAGCTATATTTCTCAGAGGTTGATTGTTGCCCCTAATAATAAGAAATAATTTCAGTAATATAAATGTCCATAAGTCATCCAAAATGGCTTTCTTTTGTTTTGCTATGAATATAATTTTTTTTAAAAATAAGAAAAACATTTCAAAAAATAATTTGGTATCAATGATATAAATTTGTAAACATATTTTTCTTTCTAACATAAAATATTATTTGAAAGAAATGTGGACACTATCTTTTTAATTATTTTCACCTTTATTTATTTTCACTTGTTTTAAGCTTGTAAAGATGCAATTTTGTAATAGATTTTACACTCACTTTCTGATGTGCTAGAGTTTTGAAATTTTGCACGTTTATATGTTCTCCATGGCAATATACTACTTTATTATTTTCAGAACTTTATTATCAGTTAATCGATTAATTTAATTAACTTTCGATTCTGTACTAGTGGCGTCACCTGTATATGAATTTCAGAAAAAAATTTATTTCAATATTCCATAACATTTGAATAAATGTGTTATAAAGATTGATCAGTAGAAAATAATTAAAATAAGAAATTCTACTTTTTAATATTTTAATAAAAATGTATTTTTAAAAACACTTTTTTTATATTTGTTTTTCTATAAATCACTAAAGTAATATTATTGAGGTTATTGTTTCAGTTATGGCAATCATGGTTTTAACATAAAAATATTTCTAGGTTGGATATTATCTGCAAATTCCGTACTGTGACCTGGCACATATAGCCATTCTGATTCTAGGTGGAGGGGTTTGGAATGGTATTCTGCTACATGATACAAAAACCATCCCTATCCGCTCTACATAGCAAACAGTTTAACCCGTAGGTTTCAAATTCGGCAGGTAATTCCTTCTCGAGTAGTGGATGTTCACTAATTTGTCAGGTAGTTCCTTCTCGAGTAGTGGGTGTTCACTAATTTGTCAGGTAGTTCCTTCTCGAGTAGTGGGTGTTCACTAATTTGTCAGGTAGTTCCTTCTCGAGTAGTGGGTGTTCACTAATTTGGCAGGTAGTTCCTTCTCGAGTAGTGGGTGTTCACTAATTTGTCAGGTGGTTCCTTCTCGAGTAGTGGGTGTTCACTAATTTGTCAGGTAGTTCCTTCTCGAGTAGTGAGTGTTCACTAATTTGGCAGGTAGTTCCTTCTCGAGTAGTGGGTGTTCATTAATTTGGCAGGTAGTTCCCTCTCGAGTAGTGGGTGTTCACTAATTTGGCAGGTAGTGCCTTCTCGAGTAGTGGCTGTTCACTAATTGCATGGGCAAATTATGGGGACGACGCTTACACTTTATATACCTCATCTACACCATATTTGTCCTCGATGGATTTCGGGTGCACCAGTATCAGGTATAGGATAGAAGAATGGTGAAATCGAGTTCTGAGCTCTCAATCTACCAATTTCGATGCTTTACCACCAGGCCACCACGGCCCTCTTCTGAAGTTAGGTGAAATAGTAAATGAATAGAGCTGGTTCCTACGTAATAATGCAAACCCAAGCTGAGAAGGTAGACTTAACTGCTCCTCTACTTTCTTTTAATGTCATTAATTCGCGGTTTATAGATCAAAGGTTGATTCTTCGTTTATTAATATAGTTGTCTTTGCGATGACCTGCTATTCGGTAAAATAACTTCAATAATAAATGTGCAGTTGGTGGAAAAATTTCTGCAACCATTGTATCTAAAAACAATTCAAGAAATAATCGACATATCTTAAACTAACCTGTAATAGCAGACTGAATCACTGAAAATCAAAGACATAATTCTATGGCACCCTTCCACAACATTAATCTGAAGGCAATAAAAAAAGGATAATTCTACCTAAAACAATTGAATAATAAACTGCAATTTAGGTAAGCACCTCTGATAATGAACCCTAATATAAAATTAAAAGAAGTAATGCTCGAATACGACTCTTTTTTCCTACCTAAGACCCATTTATTTCTAAGAATAAGGAATGAACTGCACGACGACTCCAAGGAATAAAATTCTGAGGACCAGATACACTTTTTTTCAATTCCTTCTTTCTTTATTTTTTCTGGAAGGTCTCTTGTTTTCCAACGGAGTGCTTTTTTTTTCATCCTGACAATGTGCGTTTTTATAATGATGGTCATTTCGCTGACTTCTGCATGCGCGTATCTCCGTGACTAAGCGCAATTTAACACGGCAGATCAAGTTCGCTGGACGTCTTTTCATTGTTTGTTCTCATTTCACACTGTGAAACGTTTTCATTTCAGAGGTTTCTGGAAGACTGCTTCTTTCTTCTTCGTTTTCTTCCCTTTTTTCCATTTCTTTTTATCATTTTCTTACCTTTCTGCTCCATGTCCGCTGGTCCAAAAGGGGGAAGAAGTTATTTCCCATCTTATCAGGAGATATGTATCCATATATCAGCTGGCGATGGCCATTTGCTACAGCTGTCGGGACAGAACCTTTTTCCCGGGCCATTTTACGGCTAACCTTAATGGCAACAATTTTGCGGGAATAAACTAGGCACAAATGGGCTGATATGAGGCTGAAAATGAGAAAATTTCAAATCGGAAAGAAAATAATCGTCTCTTCTTTCCCTTATTAAAGATAAAAGAGTAGTTTTTGTCTCTTATAGTTACGAACTCTGTTCTAAATCTAATAGAAGCCAGTCTTCTTCAAATGTAAAAAGTAGAGGCATAGTTAAAAATATATGCACTCAAATATTCATAAAAAGAGATGTCACAGAACCTAAGCTCTTACTATTCAGAAGCTATAGCCAGTTATTTATTGAGGAGGGCAGAAAAAGAATGGCAATTTGCAGTTACAACAAATTTGTTAAAAAAATGTAAATTAAAGTAAGTATTGTTATACATTGACGTATAATTTATTGGCCGGTGTTATAGTTATTTTTGAAAACGTAATAGAACCGTTTGCTACGAATAACCAAATGTTTTAAAAATACGCTATAAAGTTATAAATAACATGTTGAATGTAGGAGTAATCTATTAATATTGAAAGTCACGAAAGAGCCGTACTGTGAAAATAATCGAGAGAATTTATCCTTTTTTCCTGCATTTTGTCCTGCAAAACTATTATTGGCTGAGGATGAAATATTTTTGAATTTCGGTAAACGTAATATTCCATCACTGAATGAAGTGTTTTTCGTAAAACCATTTTGATTTTGTTTTATTAAAACTCTTAATAGAATAAGAATGTATTTAAATATTTTATATTATTTTACGGATTTAACTGTTTCATTAGATTCATTCTTTTCCACTTCTTCCTCCTCTTCGACGGTATCCTAGCCTTGAACTAAGTCAAAAGAAATAGAAGGAAAATTCAAAAAGGAAATAATTCTAGAATTTACAGAATTACTAAATGATTTCTCAGGCTACTATTCCCATGCTTTGGGAGAGAGCACCTAAAATTGAAGCCATAAGAATCATACAAAATAAAATAATCTGCATGACTATAATTAATAAAAGAGTATTTAAATATTTAACCCATATTTAAGTGATTTCATTACCTTCATCCGTTTCCATTTCTTCTATTTTTTCGTTTCTAGCCATACTTCTTCATTCTCTTCGTTTTTAGCCATATTGTAAAAAAATCAAAAGGAATAAAGAAAAGTTTAAAAAACGAAATAATTTTAGTGAATTTACAGAAATACTATAAACGAATATTCCTCAGGAACTATTCCCATGCAGTAAACGACAATACTGAAAGTTGAAGCTCTAAGAAATTTAAATACATTTTTCTTATTTCAATTATTAAGTTATTTCATATCATTCATTCTTTTTCATTTCTTTCATTTCGAGCGTTTTCAAAATATAATGAAAACAATATCAAAAGGAATAAAAGGAAAGCTGAAAAACGAAGTAATTTTAGAGTCTGTACAGAAATACTATAATAGAAGGTTACTCAGACACTATTTCCATGCATTAAACTGAAACTCGGAGAAATTTTTAAAAAAATTCTTATATAGCCGATTTAATTATTTCATTTCTTTCATTTCGAGCGTTTTCTCAATATAATGAAAACAATATCAAAAGGAATAAAGGGAAAACTCAACTACGAAATAATTTTAGAGTCTGTGCAGAAATACTGTAATCGAAGTTCCTCAGACGCTATTTCCATGCATTAAACTGAAACTCGGAGAAATTAAAAAAATTTCTTATATAGCCGATTTAATTATTACATCTCATTTAATTATTTAATTTCATTTATTATTTTCATTTCTTCCGTTTCGTCCTAACCATAATGAAAGCAACATCGAAAGGAATAAAGAGAAAACTCAGAAACGAAATAATTTTAGTCTTTACAGAAACACTACAAAAGAAGATTCCTTAGGCTACTATTCCCATGCAAGTTGAAGCGGTAAGAATTATACAAAATGGAAAGCATTCGCCAAAGACCTCTCTGTGATTCTCTTAAACAAATCTAGACCGAGGCATTACGTATGGACCAAAAATTGGCGGGAAAGGGGTCATTTACGATTTTCACCTGAAGCACAAAACTATAATGTTTACTTAAAAGAAACTCCCCTCTTTAGAAGTGTAGAAACATCTTTCTAAAAGACATTTTAGAAAGTTTTGGGTTCTTACTTATATTTGGCCCTCTACTTTCTTAAAAGACCAGTTGTAACCCCGCTGATACCCCGGGCGATCTCTTGGGAGCTTTGTAACACAGTTTTCGATAAAGCTGACGTAGTTCTTAATTAAGGGCGATAAATATTTGCTCTGTTTCATGCTTCTAGTTGAGTTAATTTTGTAGACTTTCTACCTACTTTTTTTCCTGTTCTCCTTTTCCAACAAGAGATTCTTAGTTAACTTCCTAGAAATATATTTTTTCCCCTGTGCTTTCACTTATTTATTTTTAGTGTGTTGAGGGAAGATTAGGCGAATTTATTGGACTGGTTTTATTGAGAAATGTATTAGGTGTTTATTTTCGAAAGTTAGGATGTAGATGTAGTTTGCCAGCTTAAAGTAAGCATATTTTATCCTTATTCACAAATACAGTATGTATACGCCTTTCAAGGGAATGGTGCAAAACGACGTATAATCGAAATTTTAATAAGCAACTTTGATTTTTACAAATTTAATGTTACTAATGCAACTTCATTTCAAAGTAATAATTTTAGTTTTTTTGAAGATAATGCTAATATAGTACTACACGGTATTAGAAGTAATAATGAAATTTTAAAATTTAACATTTATCAGAAAGATGAGAAAATTCATACATTTATTGCATATCTTGAGATCTAATTATACGTTTCTTACTTTATACAATTCATGTGCCTTCAGGTAGAAAGTTAATTTAAAATAAATCTTTAAATGTCGACTGGCGTGCTGATTGTATGTGAGTTTTAAGTACATTATGAAGCGAATTACTGAATGCTTTTTTCACTAGAGTTTTGACAAACAAAAGTACCTTTTCCATTGGAGTCAATTCGTCTTTAAAAGAAGGTTGAATATGTTCTTCACATTCGTCTACGTCCTGTTACACCTCCCTCGTGCTTTCTAGGAAATGTTTTACTCATAATAGGAACAGAAAAATTGTTACCGAGGCAGAAAATTTGCGAATTTTCTGCCTACCTTTACTTAGAAAACGATGTAACCGAAGCTTTGCGTCCTATAAACGATATACTTTATCATTACAATGCATTGGAATGGATAGGAACTGCGAAGAAACGACATATAAATGAGAAACGTATAAACGGTACTTTACTGTATTTCTAAAGTTTTTCTTTTTTTCTTTTCTCCTATGTGAATGGAAAATCCAGTAGATCCTATATGAGCTCAGTAGATTATATGAGCTCATTGGGACAGTAATGACCTCCGATAATCGAAAATTCAGTTAATAGAGACTACATTTTCTATCGTGCCTTTTCTGGCATTGTTTCCAAAAATTGTTTATTTGAAATTGTAAAAATAAGACCGTATGTTCTACCACGCTCTAGCATTTTCACAATCTCGTTTACAATAGTGAACACTGATTTTTTGCCAATGATATTCCGGTGATTTTAGGTTATATTCATAGCGCTGATTCCAAATCTGGTATTCTTTTTGTCAGATTGGCTGTAGTTTTTGAAATTAAGGGAAAATTATATTTCAATAGTAATATGTACACACCACTCAAATCGCGTTGAAACAGTCGCAAATATAAGTTAATAATAAAATTAAATCATTGCAATAAACCAACTTAATCTTAAAGACTAATCAATATATAAATCGCAAGATAAATCTATGCAGAAATCACATAAAATCTGTTTAAAATATAAGTTAAAAAATAAAATTTAAAACAGAATTAATGAATCAAATGAAGAAATGAATTTCAACAAATAAAACAGATGAATCATAATGGTATGGTGAAAATACATGAGGATGTTGCATTAAGTCGCACTAAAATGAAAATTAAATAAGCTAGTTCAGTTACTTCATGGAAAAGCTTTAATATGATTTCCTCTTACGTACAATGGAAATTACGTACAGTACAAAGGAAGAGTCTATAGCAGTAATGTGCCACCGTATATGTGCCCCTTCTCCCTCGATATCTTTTGATAGTTTTTTTTTTAGTTTGATAGTTATCAGACTTCTTTTACGCATTTTTGAAGCAGTTTTGACAAGAGTTTAAGATTCGCGAATATTACTGATTTTCGCTGTTTCCTTTGCCCAATGATTCTTTAAGAGTGTTCTCAATAAATTCTCTCGAACCATTTTCCTTCACATTTACAGTGCCGTTTTTTCATAAAAATGCATGGAATTTTCTACCATAAATATTGATGTGTTTAAGAATGGAACTGTGTGCTTTGATTGTTGTCTCTAAATAAGTTCTTGAATTACAAAAGATCACCTCCCGATAACGACATTTTACATACCTTCGCATCGAGAAAATCGGCTCCATTGCCAGCTTTAACGCCATTTTCTGAAAAATTTGAAGAACATATTAAAAAATGAAGAACACAGTTCAATTTTCTGGCAGACCACGGTTGATAAAACAGTTCCACTAAATTTATTATAAAACATTGCATATCTTTTATTACTAGAATTTTAGATTTGTATCAACTCTTGCACCAAATCCATCAAAGGATTGGCTGGCTACCTATCTGTAGGTTTGTGAACCCAATAACTCAAAAACACGAAGGGACAGAGCAGTAAATTTTCGTATATGATCTTAATACTAAATTTGGAAAATTTTACAGAAAAGGTTTCAGAAAAGGACTGGCCTATCGCCCGGATTTCATTGATAAACACAAAGTAATCTTTCTTATCTTTTACAGAATTTGTTTTCACTTGTAATTATAAATAATGTTTTTCCTATTGGTTAGAAAAATTTATGCACTTTTTGTAAAAACCGTTTTGCTCAATTATTACTATAATGATGTTTGCTTTCTTCTTCTCCCTTTTTTTTTATGTAACCTCCCCCCTTTTTTATTTTTTGTATATATTTTTTCTTTCTTTTTTTTCCCTGAAGGTATTTTGTACCTTTTACTTCTGTATAATTTTGCTTCCATGATTATTGAAATTTTGATTGCCATTTCTTGACGGAGTTCAGCACCATTATTATTTTATTATTATTTAATTATTATTATTATTTATTATTATTATTTATTATTATTATAAATTTTTACTTTGTTTTAACTACTTCATTTCATTATTTTGCATTATTTGTTTGTTTTCTTCTTCTTTACTTTTAATTTTTGTGTAAAGAACTCTCTTTCAAAGACTGAATTGTTTTGTATAATTACTTCTGTAAGCCTCGTGTTGTACATTTGTGGCGCACGAGGAGTATGTTATGTTCAATCAATAAATAAATACTAAATTTGTAGATCTTTATCGAATTTTAAACCAAATTAACCACATTAACAAAATTCTAGTCTCCGGTATTTCGTTACATGTCTCTTGGTCGTTTCTCAGCTCAGAATGATTCATCACCTTTCAAGTCACACAATAGTTCTGTTCTTGTGATTGAGAGGGCTCCCGTCCGTTGATTAAATTGCATTATATCATCATTATGCATTTACTTAACACAAACACGGAACATTTAAAAAGCTAAACATTTAGATGGTAAAAGCTAAACATTTAGATCAATAAACATTAACAAAATTCTAGTCTCGGGGATTTAGTTACTTGCTCACATGCTCGTCTCTCATTTCAGATTCAATAATCGCAGTTTACATCATACGGTAGCGTTGTTCTTACTACTCGTACACATCCGTGGGATAGAGTTCACACATTTGACACAGTATTAAATTGTACTGGTACTAAATTGTTATTTTTTTTTGTTATGCAGACAATAATGAAATAAATATCATAAAACATATCGAAAAAAATTGTAATGTTTTTAAGGCTCAAAGGTTTTAAGTGGACAATTAAAAGAAATGCTGATTTTTGAAAATCATATAAAAATCATTTTAATTACTCTGAACTACTTCAGTTATTTTCTTTTTTATTATGGATTATGAATGGTCATACTTTCATGGCGTAAAGGTTTCGTGCACTAAATGAATTAGTCGATAAATTCCTTTTTTATTTCTTTTTCTAAAAAAAATTCTTACACTTTCGAATTTCATCAGATACTAATGGCAGAAATTAAATGAATAAAAATACTAAAAGATTACTAAACGTTAGACACATATTATTATTCTATGAAATTAAAAAAAACAAGACAAAAAATTCATTGAGTACTAATACAAAGTTTAATTAACTCGCTTTCAATAAAAAATTACAGCATCGAATTCAAAATATAATTTTACTTTACTTAAGCTTTGCTATTTCAAAAATGTAACTTTTAAACGGTTCCAAAAATTATAAATTTTCAAAAAATGAGAATTAATTTTTATTTTTTTACAAATGCAATCTTTTAGAAACTTCTTTGGCAAATTTTGGGACATTCACTCATTTTCTTTCATATTCCTGATAGTACTCAAAACACTGAAGCATCCATCGTATTCTATTTAAATGCAAATGTACATCATTCCACGGTCCATTTTCTTAGAAATATTCCATTCTAAAAGACTAGCAATGAAACCTAATAACCAGTTTTGACCAGGAATTTCTTACGTTTTATTCAAATTTCTTCTTTATTATTTTAATCAAAACAATAAGGAAGCTTTATTGCTGCTCTTAGATCCAGCCTATTACGAATTTATTCCCCAAAAATATCCCTCTAAATTAGTCTTTCATTGCTGATAGAAAATACGAACAGAAAAAGAAAAAAAAAACAGTTTTCGCCAAAATGAGTTGAAAATTCGTTTTAAATCGACGTTATACTTCGCAAATTGGATTAGTCTCTAACTCTTTGGGAACTGGATTTTTATTTGATTACGCTACATTTGCTTCAGAAAATTGCCTTAGCGAAAATGCTTCTTAATAAAAGTGTTTTATGAATTAAAAAAGAACATAAAACTTGTTGTAGATTATTAGATGATTCTATTTTATCCATTGAAGAGAGGAAAAGAAAATTTGATAAAATAAAGGTGATGGAAAGTTGTAATTTTATAAAGTTTTTCAACTAATTTTTAAGAGTCCAACTGTTGGAATAAACAAGTATATTTATAATCGTTTATACGCAAATATTCTCGTAAGAAGTAAATTTCTTTCTGCATGAACTGATAAGCTTTAAAATCAACTGCACCAAAAAGATATAATATAATATTCAATATTTATCAAACATTTAATTAACCCTTTTGCCTCGGGTATCATACAAATTGAGTCTCAGTTATCCCGTGCAGCTTCGCATGCGACGCTTCTATAGCATTGTATATCAATAGCAAGTCGTTTAAACACTATTCGGACTTATTCGCAAGTACATAATTAGAGTAAAAAATATAGTTTATACAGAAAATGTAAAAATTCATCCGCATGAACCAACAAGTAAGAGGTTTTGAATTAAAACTCTGTGAATTTGTATATCATTTGAAGCTAATCTGGCAGTAATTTCCTTATTCAAATTTGAAGAAATTTTATGGCAACAATTGTATGAGCCGCGAAAGAGTTTATGAGTTTTTCAAATGTTTCTAACATAGCCGTAAAAACACTATTCGTGAGATATCTGAAGAGTGCAGAAAAGTAAAGATTTGAATATGACACTGGTGTTTGTCAAGTCTGCCAAAAAGAAATAGCGGTACTCAATCTTCTTCAATGTGTTCAAAATTAGAAAAAACTTTTTGAAAATGATTGTAACAGGGATAAATAGTAAGTTTATTCAAAGAGATCGAGCGCAATTTTCAATTCAAATTTCTCTGTATCCGCCGACACCACAGCACAAACATTTTCCAAAGATCTACTGTACATAAGCTATGAGAACTGAGACTTAATTTTCGGTGCATGCGCGGAATTGTGCAAGGTCGATATCTGCCGAGCATCTTCACTCTGCTGGGTTTAGCTTTAAAGATAAGGCACCATCCCAGACACTTTTTGATCATTTCTCGCATTTGTGTTTGCAGAAATCCCATTAAATTCATAAAGATTAGAAAAATTGTGTGTGTTTGCGGAGAGGGTACAGAAACAATGAAATTTGCTTATACAAGTAAACCAACCAGAAAATAAATCCGCCCTGCCTTGGCATGCAGAGAAAATTGATGAATATTCTATAATATACTAGTCGGAAATGGTGGAGCCACCTCCTACGAATTACTACCTTCACCCCTGCCAATCAACTCCGACATCCACAAGACTTTTAACTGGCCCCATCCATTAACCGTCCTAAAAATGGAGAAATTTAAACTAATTAAACAAATTGACAACCAAGGTTCGTGGAATTAAAGCCAAAATATAATATAACACTAAATTCTCTTAGCCACAATTAATTAGATTTCCCAATAAATTAATGAGCAAAAATTACATATTGGAAAACATATATGCAAATGTATTCACAAGAACACCACACTACACATTCAAATCGAAGCTGGAGCACAAAGAATCAAAAGTACCGGTCCTCTGTCTATATAATCTCAGTGACTTTGAAACCTACTTATTCACATGTTTGTCAATTTAAATAATATACTTTACTCATTATATCATAACAAACTTAAAAACTTCTATACAAATCTTGTTCATTATATTTCCATTTTAAAAGTTATCCTCCAAGAGAACACTGGCTTACAATTGTTCATTAAGTTTTAAAATCTGATATTAAAATAATTATACAGATGAAGAATTTTTCGTTCAAAGCAAATAAATTTTAAAAGTTAAAGCACAAACTTGTAAAAACGATTATTAAGTTGTCCTGAGACTCTTCTATCTATAGTTTTAACTATAATTACCAGGCCTTTTTCAACTTTCTTCTTATGTATCAATTCTAAGATACCAAGTGTTGCAAAGTTTCTCGGGAAAAACTGGGACAACCATATATATAATGTGTTAGAGTTCCCAAGTCGAGTCCGCAATCACAGTCTGCTGTCTTCTCAAAGAATCTAGTCTGGTGTTCCGGAAAGCACAGTGTTCAGTCAAAATTTGATTAATGTAAAAATTCCCTAGACATCCGTCTTCACGAGTTTTGTGTATGGTCCAAATAGGAACCTAGATTTTAAAGATGTCTCCCAACGGTTCTGCCATTCGTACCGTAATAAAATTTTTAATTTCTTCTTAAACCACATTATAGGACGTTTAATATTAAAATCCATTGCTTCCCTATCAATTGCACTTTTGGCTAGACGATCGGCTTCTTCGTTCCCACCTACTCCCACGAGGGCGTTTACCCAACACATTTTTATATTCAAATTTTACTTAACTAGGTTCTTTATTTCTTTTATAACGCTTGATTCGTTTTTCTTCGACTCCAGCGCCATAAGGACAGACCTGGAGTCCGTAAAGATATATATATCCCCTGACATTTCTACAGCCTTTCTAACCGATTTTAGAATAGGCACTGTCTCCGCAATGAAAATAGTGGCTTCATCGTTAATGTGAGTCTGAAAACTCCAGACCACTTTATCCTCTTCATTGTAGCATACTGCACCACATGCTACCCTGTCTCTCATTTTTAATCCGTTATTTTTTTATAATGCTTGACTCATTTTTCTTCGACTCCAGCGCTATAAGGACCGACCTGGAGTCCGTAAAGATATATATATCCTCTATCATTTCTACAGCCTTTCTAATCGATTTAAGAATAGGCACTGTCTCCGCAATGAAAACGGTGGCTTCATCGTCAATGCAAGTCTGAAAACTCCAGACCACTTTATCATCTTCATCGTAGCATACTGCATCACATGCTACCCTATCTCTCATGTTTGATCCGTCACTGAACACTCTATATCATTTAACTCCTAGATCTAACCCCACAGTCCACGGACTGGGTATTATCTCCCACGGTGGAGTAAGGTTACCATTAATTATGTCCAAGTCGTTTTTACCTACTTGTTTATCATCAATGCTGAAGTTGTTTCCCCCGTATTGCACGTCATTCATAGCCTCATATTTAGCTACAAGATGTAAGGGGGCAGCCAGTTAATATGTTAGAGCTTCCGAAGAAACAGTTCTATAAGTATTGACAATAAGCAGAAGAGCAATTCGATGTATTTGATTGCTTTTTTTATTCATTTTAACTGTATTTTCATACCATATATATGAACAGTAAAGGATATATTTAAAGGTTGCCCTTAAATAAATTTCTTTCAGAACAGCTGGTCTCACTCCCCATGTAGCACGGGGGTATCTATGATTATGCAAGTAAATAATTATCAACATTTCCTTAGATACTTTTTTAAAATCGTTAATATTTTTTAATGCTTGAAAATAAGATGGTACGACCATCGTGCAAAATATTTGAATAACTACTTTCTTGCGTATGAAAAGGTAGCTATCAGATTTTATCCAAACACAGCTGAATGAAAAAACTTTACTTCAAAAATCCAGAAATCCATTACATGACAATAAAAATAAATCCAATTGGATTATCGCTTGATTTTGAAATAAATTAATACGCCTTTAGAATTGTGACGATAACTTATCTGATAATTTAAATTTTCTTCTAGTAATGCCATTTCTTTTCAAAGGTCTAAGGTATTCTACACCCAGTAGAACATCGTTTCTAGTTCTCATGTTTTAATTGCTGGCCGAACCCAACTTAAACTGATTTAGTACAATTGGAAAATAGTTAAGTTTGAAAGAGAACACTTTTAAGAAATCGATTTCCAGTAACCACTTACCGAGAATTGATTTCTTTTGTAAGCACCAAATTTTTACTCGAATTCTTAGAGCGCTTGAAATCCAAGTGAAATTGTTGTCAAATAAAAGCAATTCTCGATATGAAAAAAAAAGTTCATATGGTTTTAAAAATTTATCTTTAGCGAAAATTTATCTATTTGTCTGGAAATAAAGTGTATGTATTTCTTTATTAATAGGCAGAATCATTATTTACCACCTTGCGACTTTCTAATTCATAAATCCTCAAATAAAAATTCTGAGAAGAAATACTTGACGATTGAAGGGTCGTGATTGAATAAAATGCATTTGTACAAGGAGCAAGCAGGATAATGTTATATAAATAAATTGCAAAATGTGTCCTATAAAACAATAATAATATAATTGAGGTCTAATGAACATTAATGTTAATTCATATCCTTAATTATTTACCAATTTTCTTACATTCTTTTGAAGTGTAATGATGTGAATAGAAAGGCATATATGTAATAATTATTTTAGTTATATTTATTATGCTTTTAACCGCTTAATTTAACAGCCCGAGAATACTCGTGCATCGAATTATCGAAATTTTAGTCTTATAAACTAAAATTGAATCATTAATTAGCTTTATAATTTGACACAAAAAATATGTAGGATCCATAAACATCTTAAGTATCCTATGCCTTCTTAGATGAATGAAAACGACAGCCCTTTTCCAAAACAGGAAGGGTCATCTTATTAGATAGCAAAGAAAGCTATTCAGTTAAGTGGTTAAATTTGCTTTTACTTTTTGTACTTTTTGAGCGGCAATAATAAAACTTATACAATATATTTTTCTTGGTAATAAATCCTATACAATCTTAGCGTAATAACTTAATTTGTTGGATAGAAGTTTATGATTTACCAAAATTTAACATGCGAACTCCAAAAAAAAAAGCCGTAACAAACAAAATTTCGACCACGCATCAGTGTGTTTCATTGATAACTAGGTGTAGATCAAGGTTTTCAAACTCGCGACCCAGCAAACGTAACAGTATGCAACAATTTTTTTAATAAAACTTTTCATGACATAACTTTTAAACTTTCTTATTATACATAATTATTAATAACTCGAAAATTGGAATATGAAATTGTGGTAAACCTGGAGTTTACGGTGCCGGCCTGCTTCTCGCCAATTCTTCTTGGCGCAACTTCATGTGCCGTCGCCAAATACTGTTTTGGATGTGCAGTACGCTTTTTATTGCTCTCTTGCGCTTGCGTCACCTGAAAACGAGAGATTGAGCACGCAATGCCTGCGGCATTTCAAGTGTGTACCGGGCAAATGTTTTAACTTAAAAAAACATCAGCGACTTCGCTTTCAGCATAGCAGGAAACTAGTAGCTCCGCTTTTTCATTGAATGTTAGGAATCCACGTTTTTTTTTAAAAATTCCGAAAACGAGAATTTCCGCACGCAATGCCTGCGGCATTTCAAGCATGTACCGGGCAAATTTTTTAACTTAAAAAAAACATCAGCGGCTTCGCTTTCAGCATAGCGGAATAATCGTAGCTTTGCTTATTCAATGAGAAACGAAACACACAGAATAACATACACGGTACAGAACCAATATTCCATCCGAAGAATTCCAAACGAAGTTTTATTCAAATTCGAATTTATCGACCAATTGCATCGAAGAGTTGAACAAAACAATGCAATCGAAACGTGGCGCAATATAGCCTGATAAGCAAAACACCGATGAAAGAATCAATTTGTGCGCATGCGCGCTTGTCACTCGTTAAAAACATCTAGACGCAACCAAAACAAATGTTCTCTCATCGCCGTTCTTGGCGGCAAAGATTTGGCGATCCTAAGAGGAACGAAGTAGGCGGGCACCGAGGTTAACCGAAATTATTTCCAAGTTCTGAAGTTATCGGTAAAAACAATTATTTTCATTTATGACGGTGAAACAATCTCCTGTGAGATCCAGTTTAATTATATTCCCCTTGGAACAGTTTTAAAATTAATCACCGCAGATAAGATATCCTCCGAAGGAGGAAAGATGGTAGCAGAGAAGAGATGCCAAGTTTTAGGAAGAAAACGCTAACTATACCGTTGTCCTTGTTCTTTTTAATACGGTGTTTTCGAAGTAAATCTAAGTTTCTGTAAAAATTGAAGGTTTTTTCCTATAATTTTTTGCGGCTCAAATAAACTCATTGCTTGGTTTGGTCGGCACTAACATCTGAGTTTGACACCCTTGCTGAAGATCAAACAATATTACGAATCTCTGACGGATTTCGAAACAAGTAGAATTGAGGAAGGTTAGTTTCTCTTTTCATAAAATCACGAAGTTTAGAATGAATTTTGTATGTGTCTTATCGTTTCCTTTACTTGGAGGCATTAAACAGGAAGCAGACTATAAATCGGCGTAGAAAAAAAGAAAAGAACATTCTCAGACATGTCAGAGACGAGAGATAAACAGCTGGTAAGCACGATCGTGCAGCCATCTTTTGAAAGTTGACACATAATTGGACGATACATCAATTCATGTCTTCTACCGCTATTCGATGACAACCATTCCATTTCCTTTCCTTCATATTCTTTAGACCTTCTATCACGGATGTTCTGAAATTTCAAAAGTAAAAAGAATCGAGAACACTTAATGAGTGACAATGATTTTTCAGAACAAAAAAAATGTCAATCATTTTATTTAGGATACATAAGATAATTTCCGTCGGTCAATTCAAAGAATATAAAATGTAATGGAACCAAACGCTTTATTGTTAACTGAGCTGCATGCCTTAGATCATATATAATATAATTATTATAACGTGTTGATATATTTTTTTTATAATCAGGCACCCTTATTAGCACACAGAAAATGATCACTATTAGACGGGAATATGTGGGGCGTTGGCTTGCATGTAACATTCGGCTCAAATTATTATTATGTTGTGTTGAGAGCAACATATTCTTTCTCCCGCCTTTAGATATTCACCATATTTTTGTTTTTGTTTATGCCAGGTGCCCCTTTCTAACAGGTTTCTTGAACCTCCCTCAAAATTCCGGGAAGCTACACTGTAAAAAATTCCGGAAACTTTTAAGGTAAAAATTACTGTAAAATGGAGAATTTACAGTACCCGGAACTTTCGCAGTACATTTTACCGGAAAAGTCGACTACACTAGCGCTGCTTGCGGCCAGTTCAATGCGCGGGAACCATGAACCACAGAGAAGGAGGACGAACTGTCATGATATGAAATAGGAGGATGAAGATACATGGTAAGTTCTTGTGTTTTTATACATTCTGTATTAATTTGTTTAATTTTGTGTACTATATCATTTATTTTATCAATTACCCTATTAAGGGTGATTTTTAAACGAAGGAAGTTGATTTAACATTGTTTGAATCTCATATTAGGCTTCGTGTTACGTTAGTATATAGCTTTTTTTGTTCTTTTCGTTTAAAATTTTGTTTTTGCCTGCATTATTATATTCTACAGCTTTTTTAGGGAAAAATATATTTATTATTTACAAAGTATCGAAAGTAATTTATAACAAGATATAAAATTTTATAATTAAAAGTTTTTATGTTTTCAAACGAAATAATAAAATATATTAAAATAATAAAATATATTAAAATAATATAGTTGATTATTCCATCATAAAAGTTATTCCATTGTTATTTCATATTATTATTTCCATTTACAAATGAAAATTTTTTCTTTGTATTTCTTTAGGAACAATGTTTTGAGAATGAAAATTTAAATGTTAAATAAGTTCAAATAGTTGCCTGTATTCAGAATTCAAATGCTTTGTTTACATTTAGCAACCTTACTTTATTGAACTTTTTTTTTCTGTTCTAAGCTTTAAATATGGAAATTTCTTTATATAAAATATCGGACACTAAGAATGTTTTTGAATACAAGTTTTAATGTTTTTGAGTTACTAAATAATTTGTTCAGATTATACATATATGTAGGGTAAGATGCTCCAGTTTTGGCCACCTTAAGAGAAAATTTGAAATGGAAATTTCACAGTAGATGACTGTTTAAAACATATTAAATCATATTTATACTAATCTTTAGCAAATTTTATTGGCTTTCTTCTAGTTATAAAATTTTTCTGAAGAATAGTTTAGATGTCGAGTTATGAATTATTAAATAAATTAACCCAATTTGCACCAGTTTTGGCCACACTAATATTATATTTTTAACAGACACTTTAATGAATTTTAAGTAAAAATAAATCATTTTTATGCAATATATATTTTAGTACATTTTCTGTTATATGAAATGGGATTTTTTTGATGAATTTATAAAGATATGTAATAAAATTTACATAAGCTGATTTTAGCTACAGATTTCAGTTTTAAAAAAACAGGAATGCAGAAAACAATTTAATTTGGTTGATAAAATACAAACTATAATTTAATTTGGTTGA
>BGPR01000023.1:1229592-1349671 GCA_013235015.1 Araneus ventricosus
AATTTAATTTGGTTGATAAAATACAAACTATAATTTAATTTGGTTGATAAAATACAAACTATAATTTAATTTGGATGATAAAATACAAACTATATATACTCGCATAATTTTTTTTGATAAAATATGAAACAAAAAATGGGGAGAGGACTAAACTTACATTGCAAAAGCATATTTTTTAAAAAAATATTACAAATCAAGAATTTGCATTGTTATATTCACTAACAATATCCACAAATATGTATTTTTATAATTTTTAATTGCAACATTAATCAAATTCATCAGAATCATTTTTAAAATTAGAGCAATCCATGTATATAAAAGAATACTCCTCATCACTCGAGTCAGGTTCCTCAAGTTGAAATTTTCTAACATAAATGTGAGGTAAACATTCAAAATGGAGATGTTTTTGTCATTCCATTTTGAATGGCCTTAACTGCATTACCAACTTTAGATGGTGAGTAGCAAAATTTTTTTATGGAAACGCTACCTGCCTTCTTATTTTTAATTGGAGCCATTACTATGCAAAATGAAAACAAACAAACTTATATTAGTTACTTTTCATTTTAGAAACAAAACTAAATCAGTTGCTTGTATTTTAGAAATAAAATTAAGTTGGTTGCTTTTATTTTAGAAACAAAACTATATTCAGTTGATTTTATTTCATCCAGATATTCTTAAATTTATGTAATGACTCAAAATACAATAATGAAGTTATATGGCTGAAACTGGAACATGTAGTGTTCCACTTTTGGCCACCTGCATGGCCAAAACTGGCACATATAGTAAATTTAAAGTACCAGTTTTGACCACCACCCATTTAATCTTAAAAGTAATGAACATAATAGTATCAAGCATTTTTGTGTTTGGAGCGAAGTTGCCGAACTACAGGAACATAGTTGTGGGACTTCAGTACGAGTCTGTTCTTTTATACATGTTCTGAAGCTTATCTGATCAACATTCCAGCGAAAAAAGAGCATGTTTAAAATTTTGATGTAAAAAGCAAGAACTTTTTAAAAATTTCGAAAAAAGGCTATTTTGTTAATTTTAAGAAGGTAAAAGTAAATATTTATTATTGTTTCTAATTTTGAATAGTGAATCTGAACATGTTTAAAGCCATTTGTCACATTAAACTGTGATGCTGCATTATTACGAAAAATCTTAAAGCAACATTATTTACACAGCCTAAAAATAAACCTCAGAATTTTCGATCAATCTCTACGGCTGCAATTTGTCGTAAAGAAATTTTTCTTATCTTAATTTTTATTTTTAACCAATAGCCAGATTTAACTAATAATCAATAAGTAAATACTAATCATTAACTTTATGCATTTTGTTTTGGCAATAACCCAATGTACATCCAGGCCATGCCTTATGGATGGTGAGTCAACATGAGACCATTCACAAAGATAAACCTTTAACTGCAAATGTTGAACATTTGTTTAAAAGCAATATAAATTTAAAAGAGAAAAAAATTTAAAACTCCTAAGGAATCAATCCTCTTACACTAAAGAACATGGTGTAGGACCAATAATTACATATTTCATTAAGTATTTTGTGAATATAATTGTCAGCTCAATAAAAATTCATTCATTATAAAATATTGAAACACAATCAAAGATATGCTTGTGAAGCTAATTTTATTATAAATTTGGAGTATTATGGAAGAAATTAAAAGAATCAAAGTAAATGCAGTTTCATTACTGCCTTACACAGATTCACTTGAAATTTGTCTTGATTAAAATAACATAATTATTTCAATAAAATTTAATATTTGATTCCATGTCATAAAATAAAATAAATCAATTTTCACACTCGTGTAAATAAGAAACATTATCTTCCCAAAGAAGAGATTAATCTTCATATGCTCTTGTTTATTAATTTAAACAATTATATTAGACAAATAATAAAGATGTTATATGGTTTTTAATTTATATTTAATGTATTTTAATAGTTGTAAGTTGATATAAGTATTATAAAAAAAGAAAGCAAAATATTTATAGTCACGCACTATTCTGCAGACTATTTTTAAGAGACCCAACCTCCGTTGCAGACTGTTGAAAAGTATTCTGCCACTGGGAACGTGATAATGTTATTGTTGATGGTATAAAATGCAAAAGCATTTTTAATGATTTGAAGTATTTTCACGTTTTCTCTCCATGCTTAGGACATGACCTTTTTGAAGGTGTTGTAGCAAATGATTTCTTTTTATTCGTTGAGCATTTTGTAAAAGTAAAAAAAAAAACATTTTACTTTCTAAGAACTCAATTCTTCTTCAGTCATCAAACAATATTTTTAACATAAAAATAAAGACTGTACTTATAATTTATTTTAGATTTCTACTACTCGTGCTGAGGCATTAAAAATGGACCTGTAACGCCTGTATAATAGTTTGTGGTAAGTTATATTTTCTGTAAAATTTTTTGAATTGTATGTAATTTTAAAAATTGAACAAGAATACATTTTGTGTGTTATACCTCTTTGTTTTACTAAATCTAGCTACACCTCTAAATACATATTGCTAAGTTTAGGGTCAGGTGGGGTGAAGTGGTCATACATCAAATAAAATTTTATAACTTTCTAATGAATATTGGTATGGATGTAATTTTTTTTATTTTAGGCTTGAATAGTTAAGAACTAAGTTTAACATTTAAAATTATATTAATTGCAACACTTTAGTAGGAGAAAACACCTATTTTTTTTATGTAACAGTTTGAAGTTGGAATACCTAATTTAATTTTTCTCCTACATTTTGTTTAATTAAGTTTGCATTAAATTGACTCTGCAGAAAGCTTCATACAGATCTTAAGAATACTTCCTCATTAACAGATAAGCTGAATTAATTACAGATATTTTATAGTAATTTAAGTAAGATGGGGTAAAGTGGTCATAGGGATAGGCTTAACATGCATCACTGTTTTAAAAATTTCTTAAGCTTAATTTATTAAACAGGTATTAAATATTAATTAAAGATATATTACAGATTATAATTAAAGATTTGAAACTGGATAACCCCAGTTTTTGTACCAAAAGCATCACATATAAGAAATCAGCCAATTGCAAAAAAGGATGTACTCAAAGGTCGATCAGTTTTTTTTTTTTTCTCTCGAAACTAAATAATTGAATGATTATCAATCATTAAAGATTTTTAAAATTATTACATTTTTAATTAAATTATTTCAAGAAGTATAATATGTTTGTTTGCATTTTGTAGTTGTATAATTATTAAAAATTTATTAGTAAATATAATGCTAAAATTACTTTGCTGATTTAAAAGCATTAGTGACTTTCTATTACTTTTGACTTTGAAGTATGTGTGTAACATTTTCACGCATATTAATGGGGAAAAGTCACTATTTTAACCTCTAGTTATTTTTTCAATTTATTATAAAATATTCCAAAAGTGAAGCATATTCTATCTGCCAATTAAGTGTTGCTTTGATAATTTCTTGCAATGCTCAATTTTATTACAGTTTTAAGAATTGAGCAAAGCAAGTTTTTCATATATATTTTTAAATTAATTTCTGGGCTTGTTTCTTTTTCTGCCTTTTAGTATTTCAGCATTGTATTCAAGTGTTGATATTTTATCACATTTTGGGAAAAAATAGCCCAAGTCAATATACAAAGCTAATTGTAGCCTTTTAATGTTAAAATGGGAATAAAATATAGATTTTTACCCATGACCGAACTTTAAAATGTATTTTACCTACAGTAATACAAAGTGACTTAGTCTCTTTTGACAGTACACTCACAATATGTTTGCTTGATTTCTGTGTAATTTTCTGGATTCCTCAACTGCTGTAGAGATAAAATAATTTAATAAATTGTGCATTATTATATTTCTAGGTGGTTTGTGAGCATTAATTCAAGCCGAGGATCTGAAACAACCCGGACTAACGGGAAGAAGGCCTCTATTGAAAATTTTTTTATATAATACTGTGTAAAATGTAATGTATAGTGGCAGCAGTGGTCCTATAATTTCAAGTAGAACTAACCTAAAATGTATTAAAATATCTTTTTCAACTTTTCCCTTCAGTATAAAATGATAAACAAAATGGTAAAGGGAATTACAAAGAACAATAACAATTTTGTTTCTTAATAACCATAGAAGTTTAAAAATGAGATATTAAAAATCTCTTTTTTTGTGTGTGTTATTTTAATATTAAAAATAAATACTAAAATTATATTTAAAAATTTATACCATTAGTCAAACAGTCCATGAATTTCTTTCCAAAAAGAATGTTTTCAAACTGATTTTTCATATAAAATAGCCTTTTACATGTAAAATAACACTTTTTAATAATCTGAAAATTGCATCTAGGTGGGAAAAAAATGTTGCCAAATTGGCAGTTTCTTAAAGTTTAATAATATTTAAAATGTTTGTCCATTTTTATGGATATTCAATTCTTTAGTGTTGTAGTATAAAATTTAAGCTTTAGTTTGAATTTGGGTTAATATACTCAATTGATAGCTCTTTTATTTACCCTGGAAAAAGAGCCTTTGAAAAATAGCTTTAACATAATCAGAATAAAATAAAAGCTTTTTTTAAAAAAAATCTCCACCTGGTAAAGTGATTGGTGTTTTGCAAGATCCTTAGGTAACAGATATTTTAAACAAAGAAATACAAATATTTATTAAAATTTATAGTTATCACAGATAAAATATTGTTTCTAATTTTTTATTGAAAATTCCTATATTTTTCTTTAGTGCTGCTATTATTGTATTTAGACTGCAAATTGTGATGTAGTTTTACAATTTTTGTGTCTTGAATGTACATTTTTATGACTGTATCATTGTATATTTTCACTATATCTTCTTTAACTATCACGGTATTTTGTACCTTTGTCATTGTTTTTTTTTTAATTTGCTTTGTTTTGTACTATTGCTAATTTTGTCATATTACTATTTGTAAATAGAAAAATAAAATGTTTTTTGTTTTACATTTTGATTTGTTATTTTGTTGCTAAAAATATCCCAACCTAAAGCTCTTTTAAAAATTACATATTACTATAAAATTTACTGTGAGGGAAATCAGGGAATTTTATCAATCTGGAAAAATCGGGGAAATTAATAATTTGTTTCTTGAGTTATTATCTATAAATTAGTATCTTATATCTAGCATTATTTGTAACAGTAAATGGAATTTAAAAAACTTATATATATTCATTTATAAAAGCATAAGTTTTTGATTAGAGCAATTAATCTATGATTTGTTAAAGAATAAAGATTTGAAGTAATATTTTGGCAGTTACTCTTGTTTAAATCTTGGCTAAAATATATATTGGGTACGTATTTCGTATTTATTTATTTTTCTTTTCAATTCAAATTTATAATTATCTATTATTTGGGTGCGTATAATTATACTATTTTTATATTTATGCTGCAACATGTTATTCTGGTACCCATGCAAAGAGCACTAATTAGTTATTGAACTTTTTTAAAGTTTTGAGCAAAGATTACAATAACCTGTACTGTTAATATAATTTAACTTGTGTTGCAGTTTTGCAATAATGCAGTTTTAATGTTTCTTAGAATTCTTTAACAGTTTTAGAAGCAAAGTATTTTGTTGAAATTTCCAGTATTTTTTACATATAAGAAATGTAATATACTGTTTTAATAGATTTTTTTAGGAAGTTCATTCCATTTTTTAAAAATTAAATTTCATAAAAATATTTGATTTTTTTTCATATTAAATAATTGGTAAAAGTGTTTAATATATATTGTACACATACAGTGATTCTGAGAAGGGAGAAATCCAGAAAACTAATATAATTAGTAGCCGTAAATCCGGGAAATGTTGCAAGTTTAGTCAGGGAAATTTTTTTCAGTTTCTGTAGCCACCCTGTTTCAGTAAATGTTACTGTAATATTTACTGTATTTCAGTAAAATGTTGCTGTAATATTTACTGTATTTCAGTAAAATGTTGCTGTAAAATTTACTGGATTTCAGTAAAATGTTGCTGTAATATTTACTGGATTTCAGTAAAATGTTGCTGTAATATTTACTGGATTTCAGTAAAATGTTACTGTAAAATTTACTGGATTTCAGTAAATGTTACTGTAAAGTAGACTGAGGTTAAGTATATATTAATGTAAAATTTACACTTAAAAACGCTGTATGCTATGCAGTAGTAACCTATAATTGTAGTAAAAGTTCCTGTAAAAATAGCAATACATATTACCTTAGAATTTGTGATAAAATTTACTGTAAATCGGTTAATGTTACTGTAAAATTTACAGTACACTTTAATTTTTTTCTACTGTAAAATTTTACGGTAAAAATTGAATTTTACAGTAAAAAGTGCTGGCAACCTGATTGCCAGTACTTTTTACTGTAAATTTACAGTAATTTTTTTTACAGTGTAGCGGGGGTGGTTGAACCTTTTGGTGTGTCTTAGATACTTCGAGAACTTTCTTGGGCGATTGAAGGACCCGGCTGGTTGATCAACTATTGGTTTTGACCAATAGTTGATCAGTTTAGGGGCTTGGTGAAGAATTGTTTTTGGGTTGCTGGTCAGTGGAAGAGAGAGTCCAGTGAACGACGGATGAAAAAAACGAAAACGCAATAATTAAAAAAGAAACTAAACGTTGGACCGTGGGACCTTCGGAATGGAACGACGACTTCCCAAAAGCGGTGCATTCACTCTGTTCCACTCTGCGATTTTTAGAATGCGGGGAGGAAAAACCTTTCGTCAGTGTGAGAAACCGATGAAAATTGGCATAGAGGATTGTTGGAGTTCCGATTAGTTTGAAATGAAACTGGAATGGCCGGAAAGCCTTCTGAGGATCTCGCTGCGAGGATAGCGGGAAAACAAAGGTTTTGCCTATATTGGGACCCCGCTACGAGGCTAGAAAATCGGAAATCTGCTGCGTGGGGTAGAAAGAGTAGGTGGATCGAAGAGCGGCGGTAGCGCACTTTGGAGCCTCCTTGAATGACGCGCCTAATCTTTCGACTTGAATGGGTGGGGAAAAAATCGGTCTTGGGACAAATGGCATAGCCTAGCCTTCTCGTGAATGCCCAGCTTAATAGTGAAAAATCTTTAAAATGGCGAACTTAGCGACTTTTGAAAAAATAAAGACGCGAAGTTTAAAATTTTAATTTTTCCTCATAATATCAAATTATGTAACTTGAAAGAAGGAATATAATTTCGAAGGACGAGTCAAATTACTTAGAGAAATATACTTTCTTTTCCAGTATGTTTTAAAACAAAATCGCCTGACCTGATAAATGAATACCCAGGCAACCCAATCTGGGGCATTCATATATTCCTGGGCGTACTACGGACATTTAAAGATATTATATTTCTGTGTTAGGAGGGACCATATTTTTATCCTGGTATCGATGAAAGATGCCGCCTGTGATGATAATTAAGTGGTAAGAGCTCTTTTCACAGCAATATTATTCTGGAACGTCTTGCCAGAAAGGAAAGCCTTTAAAGTTTCAAAAATATATGAAAATCAAAGATGGGGAGGTCTGGGCTGTAAGAAGAATGAGAGAACTTTTCCAAGCCAAAGTCTGTAATGAAGCTTTGCACTGCAGCTGTGGCGGGCGTATCGACTCTTAAACATTATCGCAACCCACTGCGAATCATTTGCATTGTACTCTTCGCTAACGATGATGTCTCTGTGTAACAGATAGTTTGAACTTATCGCACTTTCTTGCGTTTTCAGCGCAGCTTCCTTTCCGAAAAAATCATATTTATCAAAGACTAAGGTGGAGGACGAATCTTTATTCATTTATTTCTTAGGGTACAGCATCTAGAAGATTACTATGTTCAATGGTTTGAGAATGACATCATAATTAATTTCCAATACTTCGTTTCATCATAACCATCTTGAAAAGTAAGGATAATATTAAAAGTTAGAATAAACTTTCTTTGGATGAAGGTGTAAAAATGAAAATAATTCAAAATTCAAAGCGAACAAATTATTGACAGCAAAATAAAAAAATAGATTTATTGGTTTAATTCAGAGGCAGAAAGATAACATTAAAAATAATTAAATGAATAAAAATAAAGCAAAAAAAATGTTTTGTCATTGTCTAAGAAAATATTTAAATACATATCAGTGGATATAAGAATGGAAAAATAATTAGACTACATAATTTTGAGCTTTAATTGGAATTAATAATAACTAACTAAAACAATTATTAGTGAACTAAAGTTTCTTTACTGATAGACTATCCTTTTTTAACTTTTTAGCTACGAAATGGCTTTCTTGGCATTAAATTATAAGTATCTCATCGCCGTAAACCTTCCGAACCAAAGTTATTAACGATATTAAGATAATTACCAAATGTTATTAAAGATAATTTAATAACATTTATATTCATATATATTATCATATATTAATTATATATAATAATGTTATAATTATATAATTATTTAAGGTTATTATGTAGCCTGGTGGTAAGGTCTGGGTATCGAGACTAGTAGGTTCGACACCCGATTTCACAAACGATCCCCCATGCATGTGGGCCTTTTCAAAAATTTAATCTGAATTCGATGGTCAACATTCTGGAAGTTTGGACACGGACTTCGAGCTCAGTTGTCATCCCCGTCATCAGACCACAGTTCGAAATAACCATCCCAAAGTATCTTTCAAGATGGGAGGCTAACTTAAGTATTCTCTTCAAGTCAAAAATATAGTAAGTGAATGATTTTATCAATTGTTAGTTTATTCGAAATTAATTTTTAAAAGACAAAATATTAATCATTGCGCAATACGGTTATTTTTAAAGTTAAAAAGTCCATTGGAATGAAAGCAAGAAATGATTCCTTTTGTAAATGGAGATATGATGAACCACAGCTAAATAAAAGATAAATTTATGCAACACAAGGAAACAAATTTTTGAAAATTTAATTGCATTCATAAAATTTCAACAAACCTTTAGAAAGGGAAACAGCGGCGTGGTACAACTCAACAGTGGCTTAGTACAACTCAACAGTGGCGTAGTACAACTCAACAGTGGCATGGTGCAACTCAACAGTGGCGTAGTACAACTCAACAGTGGTGCTTGATGCAACTTTTGCAGCTCGGAACAAACTTGTAACATGCTAATCTTTCTTTGTAAGTTACATAGAGCACATAAACTTCAAAATAAAAATAATGAATTCCAGGGAAATAAATATTTTATTAGTAACGTAATTCGTGGTTTAACGCTCTCTTCTCGGCAGATAAGCTGCGAAATCGCGAGTCTACAACCATTCTTTCTTCCATATAATTTATCAACTAAAGGCGAAAAGAAACCGAATGAATTGCATTAGTTATTTTTTTATGTACACAATGATTGAAATAGTTCCACTCTTCTTCTTAGTTAAAAATTATTTGCCTGCAAGTCAGATTTTACCGCCCCTTTCGAAGCTCTACCCCCTTTAGATACGCCACTGGATTAAAACTCAAAATGCAAAGCTTGCCCCCAAATATTGTAAAAGTTTAAATAAGTATTTGATATATGTAGTTTAATGTCGAAAAAGTCATATCTGGTCTTGCTGCTCTAAACATACGGTTAGGAACTACGAATCAACCAAAATTCGCAAATTGCATAAAATTCAATAGGAACAAGACTATTTTGTACTATCGAAAGATAAAATCAAATACAAGAGCTGAGTAAAATAATTATATACTAAAGTTACGAAAAAAACATTTAGGTAAAATGTTAAAAACTTGTAAAAGGAATTAAGTAGTTTTTAAAAAAATTATACTTTTCAAATTGTCATTTATTACATTTATTTTCATGTTATCCAGTCTCATACCAATCAAATATGGTTGAAAAATTGAAGAGCCCGATAAAGCTACAAATGCACCACCAGCTTTTAAATACACTGCAAATTTATAACTCTCCAATCGACCAGAAAAATAAACAATATATTCTCCGTTCGATGCATTCTTAGCATGTCAATAAATTACGGATAAATAATGCCCGGCTTCCGATTTATTTCCTTTCAAAACATTGCGCAGGAAAATATTTATAATATGCTTCTCTGACAGGCTGTGAAAGAGGAAAAAATTACAAAGTCATGTAGCCGTGTTAAAAATAAATGTATAATTACGTAGACACTCCCTTGCTCCTACGCCGTGCCTTCCTCATCTTTTTGAAACAGATTTATGGCTTGTGCTTTTTCATGGTTAATATTATAAGCGAGCCATTGCCACATTTTGTGGGAAGATAGCTTACTTTGAGATAAGTAATTTGTACTTTGCGCCATAGGGAAATTTCGGCATCCCCTCTTGTGTTTAATGCACGTTGTTAAGGGGGTGCCCATATTTTAATCAACTTCTAGTGTAAGGCACGCGTGTCATTGTCACTGCAAGCATTGTTATTTCAACTCAGCTTTAAATATCGCGTGCAAAAGACTTTTTATTACACTCGAAAGGCTCCATATTTCATACTCTGGGGGTAATGCATGTATTGCGATCGGAATAATTAAAGATACTTTCGTAGAAATAATGTAATTTAAATTTTTTAGTGTTCATAAAATGTATTATAATGGGTGAACAATCTAAATGTGGCCCAATAGCTAAATGTTTAGAGAGAGGCATATACTTCCATGTGGAAAAATACTTTAAATGATACAAAAAAATTATATGTTTGGACCCAGAGCCAATGAATGTACTGCTGAAAAATTTAAGAAATCTAAACGTTTATCCAGTTCCTCAGTCCTTTTAGTCATTCTTAGTAAAACATTCTTGGCACACTAATATTTTAAACGAAGAGAGTTCCACTATTCTGCGACTAAAACTGACCGAGTTATGGACCTTTGAATTTTATAATTTTAAACCAATCAGTGGCCGTGTTGAGCAACTTCTGCGTGTTCACTGAAGCATCAGCCTCGAGGTGGTCTAAAATCTTTTAAAACAACGATATTCAACACAAAACATATAAAACGCACATCTCATAACACATATACAATCATAACATGTTATAAAACATAAATCATGCAACATGTGTGTCACATAATTGTGCAAAATACACAGAGTAATAAATGAACATTTAAAAAATATACTTGAAAGTGAATGGCATGGGAAAACATTCAGAACAGTTAAGTAATACTATTGGAAAACTGAAACTATCTAAAATAAAAATCATTAAAACAAATTAAACTAAGACTAACAACTAAAATTAAACTTAAATGAAATATAAAATTAAAAATAATACAAATAATATGGTACACGAAGTAATATTTCCAATGAGATATTCACAATAAAAAAAACTTTAAGAATACTATGTAAATGGCAAATCAAAAGAATATTAAAAAACGTGTAATATACAAAGTATTATTTTCAATAATAAATTTACTATAAAAACACAAGAAAAATAATAAGAATAAATAAGAAGAATAAACAAAAGATTATATAATTTCGATTTATTTTTTTCAAATATTGATTTAAGATCATATACTTCAAAAAAATGATGGGAGGCTGTCTTTTTCAAACAGCCGCTGATGATAAGGGCGTAGGACTACTTTACTCGCGTGTCTCTTTTGTTTCTCGGAGCTTTTTTTTTTCTTTCTTGATTTTCATTTTTTGTAGCTTCTGTTGTTACTCTTTATCTCTAAAATAAGACATTAGTTATGATTTTAGCATATGTAGTTACCGAGATATAGAGGATCGCGTCAAAAATTCATGCGTATTTTTGCCCAACTGTGCGACTCAGTAGTCGCTGAACTACAATTCCGATTTTCAAATTTTTGTTGTAATATATGTTGTTGCCTTTTATGTCTAAAATAAGACATTAGTTATTATTTCAACCTATGTAGTTACCCAGATATAGGGGATCTCCCCTATAACGTTTTTTGTGGCGTTTTGGAGTGCGAATCAAATACCTTCCCGAGACCCCAATGGGAGGAATGTAGTCCTACGTTAAAAAAATATTCTTTCGTGTACAATGCATTCCTTTATAATGCTTAGACTACATCCATTACTGTATCACGCCTCAGCAAGCCAACAGTGGCAGTTGATAGCTCTTGAGAAAGCAATAGACTTGTGTTACATGAAAGATCATAGTGAAAGAAAAAAATCAGCAAGTTTATTATAAAAAATATTTCATCATCATGGTCAATATTTTGCTAAGAAACTAAAATGCCGCAGATAATTAAAATTTTAAACATAATTGTTACTGAATTATAATAATCCGACTAATCTATATAATGATACATACAACAGAAATTACATATTGTAATAATGTTACTGACTAATAATAGCTACTTTCGGCTAACCAAGGCCATAATATCTATGATAGAAGCTCAATATTATAACATAAACTCTACTGACTGACAAGAATTCAACTAATTTAGGCAATAACTCATATGATAAAAATTGCAACTTAAATGCCACTGAATTGAAATAAATTCGTCACAATTACACAGACAAAAGTATCATCGATCTAAGAACTAAATTTTATCTGAATAAAAGTAACATTCATAACTCTAAGCATACGTTGCGAAACGAACTCTGCTTACGGAACTAATCTGAGCTACAATCCATGATAAAAAAATTCCTTTTGAACAATATCTGTCTTGAAGTTTGAATCTTAATGTGCTCCTTCACCCAAAAGGGAAAAAAACCCAAAATATGCTAACGAAGACACCGATTCTATTTTACTCATAGAATAAATTTTATTTTACTCGCAAAATAACATTTTTTCAATTACAGTTACACATAAGAGCTGTAGAATAAAACTGCTGTGTGACCAAAATTCAGAAAAACAGCTGTCAACCACCATTTATATGTTGGTGGTGATTTATGATAATTGCATCCCTTTTTGCACTTTCTTTTAATTTCTTGCAGATTTTTCATCCTCTCATCTAAAAGCGAACCATTTTAGAAGTTAATTAGTGTAGTCTGTTTTTTTAATTAATTTCTGATGCAGACGTCATGCCCATAATTGGATTTTTCTGACGTTCCTACTGATAAAAACTCGCATCAAAGATTAAAATACGCCTTCTGAAAGAATTTTAAAAAGAATTGGAAGCAAAAGTATCAGACGAAGACAGATTCTAGTCTGCATTTTTGGCGCGCGATGGATTTATTATAATTTCGTGCTAGGTTTTGAAAAATCCAATCTTAAGGATTAAACATTTTTCATTATTTTTCTTGTTTAGATATCATTTTTAATAAACGAATGAAATGAAACATACGAGTTAAATATTTGTAACGTTAATCAAGGAAAAATGATATTTAAAATGGAATTTTTTGTATGAATGAATTATAGATGCAAATGATGATACGTTACCGGGAACCCAATATACATTAGGGTTACCATAATTTTTCTTACTTGAAATCCGGATGTCTCTAACCAGGGGAGGAATTAAAGTTCTTGATATATATATATAACGCTAAGGTACATGGCACAGAAAAAGAAGGTTAATTTCTCTTTTGTCAGTGGCAACGATCGGTTTGTTTACAAAATAAAATCGGTATCCTCTGCCTTGTTAGACATAACTTCATAGTCATAGCCTATCACTATATTCGTTCTGGTGTAAAATAACTTTTTCTCGAAAAAAAAATGAGTTTAAGATAAAGAATTTACAATATTTCTTACAATATAATGAAATTTTAGATCGAATTATTCAATAAGATCAGTTAGAAATGAAGCATATCGGCTAGCCAGAGAACGTTTACATCAATGTCAAAATAGTTTCAGTGTCTGTGAAGATAAAATCGTTTCAGTTCACAAATCTATCATGAAACATACTATTTTTAGCAATGTAGATCGGCTACTTTTCTGTTATGGGCGTACCACTTGGCGCCTTTTTTTGTCTTTACGAATTTTCTTGTAGTGCTGATTCGCCAGATCGCCTCTAGAAGCGTCGGGAAAATCACAGTATGCGTATAATCGAGCGCAAATACCCTGCGCGGGATCAGCTGGTATGATATATAATTCTAATAGCTGTCTACCAACGATCCTCTTTCAAATCACTAGCACAGGGTTAGAGGAAGTGACAAAAAATTAAGACGTCGGAATGCAAAGAAGATACAATTTTTAATAATGTTTGGTAAATCAAAAAACAGAATAAAAAAGTGCGAAAACTTTCAGTTTTGAGTTTGAACTGAGCCCTGGATAAGGAGGTTCATCTACTGTCTCATCTTTTGTCTTAGATACTTTTCGAATGACATAATTTTATTCAGGGAAGTCTTATCATTTTTAATTATTTGTAGAATTCTAGACAAGCTAAAACGCAATTCGCTTTGACGTTCAACAGTTCTTAAACAACTGACACGGACAGCCTTCCTCTCTCAGTTTTCCAAATGTACCTCATCAACGAAAAAATTCGTTCAGTACCAAAGCGCAAACAAAGGATTTTTTTCATTGCCGGAAGGACATCAGCCTTCTCGTATACGTCAGATTTTTCCTATTAAATGTCGCCACATTCACTAGCGTAAATCCGGACATTTTGAAGATCCAGACACTAACACAGACGTCAGATGAAATCCGGACTTATGGTAACCCTAAATATACATCATATTTATCAAAAGGTTCTTTGAATATGTTCTGTTTAATAGTATACACTGCCACCCAAGTCATAAGTTTTAAATGCATTTTTTTTATAGTTTCTTCTCTATGTTAGATTCACAGAAAACCTCCGTATAACACAGCATTTCTAATACACGACTGGATAATTGAGAAAAGGCCTCGTGCAACAAAATTAAATAAAGCCCAAATACAACACGGTTTCAAATAATGCAGCTGAGGAATTGAGGAAACCTCGCACCACAAGGTTTCAAGGCAATGTGTTTGAAGAATTGAGAAAAGCCCTCGTGCAACACAGTTTCACGGTAACACAGTGCGATATTTGAGTAAAACACACACACAATTCAGTTTCACGGTAATACAGTTAGATAATTGAGTAAAACACCCACACAACACAGTTTAACGGTAACACAGTTCGATAAATGAGTAAAACACACAACTCATTTTCACTGTTGCAAATTCGATAATTTAGTAAAACACACAATACAGTTCGATAATTGAGTAAAACACGGTTCACTGAAAAAGGTTGGAAATTAAAGGCAATTCTCGTACAACAAAGTTTAATTCTAAAAAAGCTGGAAAATAGAGGAAACCCTTCGTGCAGGATATTTCACTGCAACAAGCTTCAAAAATCAGAGAAATATTCGGATAACTCGTAGCATATTACGAAGTTTTTAAGAGCAAAATATCATTTAAAATTAGGGAAACGCCAAATGACACGTGTCTTGATAAAAGCTTTTAGAGCAAAATCTTATTTGATATTTTTTCATTCCAGTGTTGAAGTTGTATCAAGTTTGTCTGCCAAGTCATTAGGTATTTTATATCTTTTTCCATTTATTAGTGGAATTCATTTTATTGATTGATGTATTGCTGAATATATTTTAAAACTGTGCGTTTCTTTTTGATACAGTAATACGCGTACTTTGATCATAAAAACTACGAAGGTATTTTTACAGGTGCAAAAGATTTTATAACGATGAAAACTATTGAAAAAATTGATTGAATATTGAATTAAATGATCTTCACCATATGTCCCCAGCGACAAAGGACAATTTTTAAAAGAATTTTTCAACTGCCTTCAACAATGTTTATTATTATTATTATTACTTTACTTTCACAAAGACACGATGCACCGCTTTAACACTTTAACACCACAACACACCGCCGTCTTTAGATCTCATAAAAATTCGCTGGTATAATGATTATATATGAGTGGAAATATATATTTAATTATTAGGCTTATTATGCATTATAAGATGGGTTTATTTTTGTATGTTGTCAGGCAATTCGAAATGAATAAATAATGTATTTCTTGATTTTTTTTGAAAATCCAACTTAAGATTTTGTATTTGTTTTGTAAGATTTTATTGTATTTGTATTATCCCTAACACGTCTTCGGATGGGCTAAGTGTTGTAATTGTAGGTCGAAAAGAACAGAAGAAAATTGCTCTCAGAAATTTAATTTGCATTGCAATATATTGCGCTCTGGAAGTTCTTTTGGCTTTTCTGTATAATGTTAAAATTGTTACTTAAGATAATTTACCTCTGACTTAAAGAATTCTGAACAAGAAAAATGGCAGAATGTGTGTGCTAATTGAAGTTGGACTTAGGAAGTAATGAATAAGAAGTAGATGTCTGGTTGGTTAATAATGGCTGCATTTTAATTAATATTTAAATCATGTCTTAAATACTTTTGCTTATTTCAAACTTAGTAGAGAAATACACCTTCTGGGATAATCAGATTGAAAAATCTTGATATAATTGAACGACAGTCGATTTCTGCATGCCAGTCAGCACCTACTTAAATCGCATTTATCGTCACCGGGTTGCTTTGTTCTCGACCAACAAATACATTTTCGCTTCGACAGACAATGGCCCTAAAGCGAAGTTAAATAGTTTCCATTTTCCTTTCCTGCGTTTGTGAATGGCGAAATAATAGCCATTACTAAAGGTTGCCATTGTTGGTGGATGCTGAAGCTACGGAGGCAATTGTTTCATTGTGCTCTCCTCCCCTGCCAAACAACTGTCAGGGCGGAAGTATTATGCATGCCAATAGGTCATTTGTTACGAAAGTGAAAGATTTTACTCCTTTTTAAACAATAATGGACTTGGAGAGGTGAAATGTTGGGAGAACGCATCGTTTCGATTCTGGAAAAGTTGATTTATTACCGACGAAGAACTCGAGAAACGTATCAGCTCGTCTTCTATTTCAGCAGGAATAGATCCTTGAGGGAAAACTTTAAATGCTATTCATTTTACAAGCGGATAAGGAACTATTGAAAATATTTACTAAGTCTTGGTTTCGTTTGTTTTAGACGAAAATGAATTTTGGGAATATTTCTAAAGATAACAGAAATCGCAATAATTTGTTATAAAAGTGAAAGATTTTACTCATTTTCACCTCGTCTTGTATTTTAGCAGAAATAGATCCTTGAGGAAAACTTGTAAATATTATTCATTTTACAAGCGGATTGGAAACTATTGAAATTTTTTACTAAGCAATGATTCCGTTTGTTTCAGACGAAAATAAATTTTACTAGTGAAAAGATTATAATCATTTTTAGACAATAATGGACTTGGAGAGGTGAAATGTTAGGAGAACGCATCGTTTCGATTTGGGAAAAGGTGATTTATTGCTTACGAAGAACTCGGGAAACGTATCAGCTCGTCTTGTATTTCAGCAGAAATAGATCCTAGAGGGAAATCTTTAAATGCTATTCATTTTACAAGCGGATAAGGAACTATTGAAATTGTTTGCTAAGCAATAGTTCCGTTTATCTTAGACGAAAATGAATTTGGGATTAATTCTAAAGATCTGTCAACCTTTTCAAAAATCTATTCAACATTTGAGTAACCTAAGTTAATGCTGTAATGTACAAGAATAGACGTAGGTTATTTTAACAGCCCTAGCATACATTAGAAGCAGATAAATGGTGAATCTGAACTCGGGAGGGGGGGGGGAGAAATAACTCAAGATTTAACATCGTTACGAAATTTTTCTTAAATAGTAACAGGTAATTTTGTTGTACCACGTTAGACAAAATGATTCTATGAGTAAGAAAGACAAAGACGCTATCATAAAGGTGCTTCAAATTGAGAAGATTTCCTTTTAAATAATCAGTTGCTTAGATTCTTGAAGTATTATCGCGCTCTCCTTCTTTTATGCAGAAGAAATAGAATGAAGATCATCATGATGAAAAAAAGAAAAATAAATTCACTTACTAGCCTATTTAATAGTTAATAGGGCTTAGTAAGGAAGGGGGAAAGTTATTTGAAGGAATATGGAGCACTTGTCCACTGATAAACTAGAGGATATAATTTTTAATGATTAAATTCTAAAAACGCAAGAATAATGTATGTAACATCATTCTTTAGGTGAGGTGCAAGCAAACATCGTGAAATGAAATAGGCAATAGTTGATCCAACTTATATTTATTCATCTGACTTAAAGGTGGTTATGCATTTCTATCAAACAAATAATGTAATCATAGTTTAATGGACATCCATGACCAGGACTGAAGAGTATACACTCGTCTTTCTAGGAAGAGTTATATGGTTAAAAAGAGAGAGTTAAAAATACTCAGAGAGCTTAAATACTTGGGAAAAGGGGAGTCCCCGAAGAATCTCAAGACTCTGGAAGTGGAAGTGCGGTTCTTTAAGGTCGAAGTAAATGTAATTCGTTTACGGTGGCTTTAAAAAGGATTTAATTTCAAAAAATTGAAAGGTTAAATCATTACATGTGTGCATATCAAAGTACGTGTTGCCATAAATCTGATAAATTAAGTCTTATTAGACAAGTCACAATTTCCAACAGAATTAATCAAAAATGGATTAAAATTAAATGAATTCGTGATTCCTAAAATAATATAAGTCCTGACACTTGTGACTTATCAAACGCTTTGTCGAACTACTGATATCATTAGTTAGATTTCTGCCAGCAGAAAGCTGGAAAATGAGTTTCTAAGTAATAAGATCCCATCTTGAAAATTCCAGATTAATTTCACGAAATTTCAGGATGTCTTTAATTGAAACGCTGAGTAGGTTCAAATGCTAAAATCCCAATAATCAATCCTCCAACCGTTAATTAACTCTAACAGCCGTGTTGCCATTGAGTGCTTATCGAATTTATCGATATCAGAATAGCATAGAAGATTAAAATTCTGGCATTTTAAAGGCCAAACCAAAACGCATTTACCTATTTCCCCTTTAAACTCGCAGTTAGATGAAGTTTAGTTAGATTATTGTACCGTTTTGAAAAGCTTCGCGCCCTCGTCCCCCTTTGTTTTGGACCTCGCAATTTTGATGTTCAGATGCCGAGGACGACAATTAAACAGGAACTTCGCTCTCCGAACTTTTACAACATATCAGCGGGAGGACGTTCGATCCCGATTGTTTAACGCGTGTAAGGGGGAAACTGGTATCGATTACTCGACCCTCCCGTCCTGAAGCGAGAGTCTGCCCTTTAAAACTTTTATACTCTTTTTTATGCTTTGTAATAAATTTAGTAAATATAATTTTATAACGATCCCTAATTAAATAAAGGAACAATAAAAACTTTTGAGGGAATTTTTAAAAAAAAATCTCTATTAATGGAATGCATGCAGGACAGCATGAGTTTATTCCCTTTCATAATAACTTTTCATATCAAATTGTAGTATATACAGTCCTAAACTCTACAATTCAGGAATATTTTCTGCATCCGAGATGAAACAACGAAACTTAAACTACAGAAATGGCATATAGTTATTGTAAAATATTTCATTAACAAAGGTAATCTGTATTTAAAGATCGCGGTGGTCTCGTGGTAGAATCTCTGCTTCGGACTAGTAGGGTCGTATGTTCGAGTCCCGATTCCATGGTAGATCTGCCGTATATACTGGCTTGATTCACATTAAATCCGTTCAGGTCCAAATAAGGCTGGTGAGACCCGAGAATTTGAAAGGGATGGGCCATCTGACCATGATTCAAAAAGATGAGATTCGTCCCATGCGAATATTAATGAAACTAAACTAGATAATTCTTAAAATAAATGAAGAATTGTAGTACTCAATAAAAGGAAAAGTGTTTTTATAGCTCATACATAATCGAGACAACATATATTACTTAAAACTGTCGGTGCATCATATCCCACTTATTGTCTTTACATATAAGCATATGAATGATTAAAAGTTCACCATTTGGTCCTTATCAGAAAGATATTAACAACTACAGGCTGTTTTATCATTTCAAAGGCAAAATAATGAGTTCGTTGAGATATTCCATGCGATTTATATATTACTGTTTGTATTTCTATGTCTGAAATATTGTAAAAAATGGTCAAATACATAGCGGATGGAAATTCAGATTTCCAGTTTTCTTCCAATAAATAAAACATAATGATGTCTAAAAATACTATTTCTTTGTTTTCAATTAAATTTGAAACATTTAGATTTATTGAGAAATACAATTAGTTGTGATTTCCTCACAATTAAAATTTTCTTAGCCAAAAATTTGTAACCAGAATATAGTTTTTGGCTGCTCAAATATGGCGTGGAATGTGATGCATATTTAGAAGTGTCGAATATCAGGAGCATATTGCAGATAATCCAAAAACTTCTAGAAGTGATCCGGATTGGCAAGACTCTCACAAAAAGTTCCCTAATTTTCCACTAAATTTAGGTTGTTTAAAAGTTGATAAATTGGCTGATGACATTCGAATGAATTTAATTCTAATTAATGTTTGATAAATATGTGTCATGGATTTTGGGAGATAACTATCTGCAGTAAAACTTTGATTAACCGTCACCGTCTGGAATATGGTTATGACGGATAATCGAATATACGAATAACAGAAATCTCTTAATAAATATGTACAGGAACGTGATCTCACTCCCGGCTTGGGAAGAAAATGAAAATAAAATAATCTAAAAGTGAATAATACATAGATATTGTATTTAATTTTACAAATCGATCACTATAAACTTTAATATAAGAGTAATCATGCATGGAAATGACGGATTAGATTTTTTAGACGATGACGGATAGCAGAAACTGACGGTTAAGCGAAGTTTTACTGCATAGTTCGAAAATTTTGTCACCTGTGCGGATAGCATGGAACTTCGTTTATTTCGATATCTTAAAGACAGACAAAAGAAGCCTTCCAAAAAAGTAATTTATGCGACCTCACTCCAAAATCTGCTGCACCAATGTAGAGAGGGATAGATTCCTCATCAAAAAGAATAAGAGAACAAACACTTCCCGGTTTATAAGTCCGAAGTAGTTCGGATTGACGAAACTCACGTAAAAAGATCTTTTTATTTCCTCTCGGAAATACGACAGATTGAAAAATGGTAATTATTCTGATTACACGAATAGCACCAGCACTGAGATGGAAAACCAGAACAATCTCAACAACATTAAAAAAAATCTCAGCAGAAGAAAGAAGAAGAAGAGGCAAAAAAGAAAAACTTCCTCGGTTGGTTAATAGACACGCCTTTAATGCTTTTTATTTATCGTCAGCTGAGGGATCATTGGCTGATTAACGACCCTATAAAACCATCATTTAAAAGCGCCCCCTTGGCTTCTGTTTTCCGCCAATTATCATTAAGCTCATTAGACGTGCTGAGTCTGCTTCCTTTAGAGTTGGCAAAAACCGGAATCGCTGAACAAGGCTCATTTAGTAGCATTAATAACCTCCCCATCTTGAGCAGTTCCATAAGTCATTCTCCTTTTGGAAAGTTTTGAAAGGGAGGGGGAAGATAACTGGTTATTTTATGAAGTTGTTGCCATGCCATCCCCCTCCCTTCCTTTGTGAATGCACGAATGGGTTATTTCCATATTAAGTTTCCGACTTTAAATGGATTATAGGATAAAAGCTTAACTGCTGGTTGAACACAACATGAAGCAGTGAGTACCCGTGATTAATAACTGGATTATCGGAAGTATAAAAATCGATAATGATATGTATTCTGGAAAGGCTTTTGGTTTAAGTGTGAGAAATGTCCGCTGTAAGGTTAAATGTGGTGTTTTTGAGAATGAAAATGCCGCGATGGATCAAGTGAACAACAATGAATAATAAGCAGAATTCGCATATACAATAGCTTAAAGCATGATTAAACTACACTGGTGTGCAAAAATTAAGCACCGTTTCGTAAAATGTTAGAAATCTGCAACTTATACGAAAACTATGGTTCGAAATCAGTTGTGAAGAATTGTGTAACATACAGTCGAGTATAATACACATTTTAAACTGGGATCATACGAGTATCATACACATTTTTCACTGGGATCAAACGAGTATCATACACATTTTACACTGGGATCATAGGAGTATCACACACATTTTACATTGGGATCATACGAGTGTCATACACATATTACACACGGGATTCAACTGCAATTTTTATATAAGTTTCTCTATATATATTTCACTTTGAAGTTATAAAAGAAAAATTAAGCTTATCTTCATAATCCTCTTTCTTGGAATTTAGTCTCACATCTTATATATTCGTAAAGCTCTTTGTTATAATCCAGGCATCCTGATACAGAAACTTTTAAAGAACGCAAAATTTCTTGTATGAACAGCAACTATGATTGAACAGAAAAAGCATTTCTATATTGTATAAATAAGAAAATTGTAATGCAAATTTGAAAAATCATTCGGAAAGAAAAATATTGCAAATAAAAATTATTTTACTGAAAACCAAATACAGAAGCTGAAATAATTCCATATATATAGCAACAATTGTTTGTGATAAAATATTCTACAAAGAAATCCTGTAGAATTAGCTGTTTGAAAGAGTTAGTACCTGTTCAGAAAAATTTACATATTTCTGCACAAAGCTGAATCTATTCTTGTAAGAAATCTTGTAAGTAATTTACGCAAAGAATTCTGATATATTGCTTTGAGCTATGTCTTAATTTCACTGTCACGTAGTTTAGGTTCCGTGCAAAATTCCTGAAATAATTAATTTAAGAATGTTAGAAGAATGTGCAAAGGGTGCTTAGGAAACTAACATATAAACACATTTACTTTACACTAGAATTTTTAATACACTTTTAAATTTGATTTCAGAATCGTTTTTATGATAAATTTACCTTTCTGAAGATGGCTCTAGCAGATAAAACGCAAAGTTGCAGAAGGAGGGATATCAAGGATAGCGCAATTTAAGAAATTATCAGAAAGATTATGGTATAGTTTGAAAGAGATTTTGTATTAGAAGCGATTATGGATAGCAAAATGCATGCGGAAAATTTACGTTTAATCAGTCTTTTAGAAAATCTAATTTGGGTTTGAATATTACTTAGATACTGTTACGATCCAGCAGTATTTTTAGTATCAGCCCTAACACGGGTGGGGAAAAATACACCAGTCGCCAGTAACATGTGCCATTCCTTAACACAGGTGGGGAAAACGAGTGAATCGGTCACTCCTTTTTTTTCCGTCATAGAATGGTGAAGAAACTGAATATGTAATATGAACGTCTGCTTTTCAACCGATTGAAACGAAAATTGGGTAGAGATCTACAATTATTGTTAGCAGACCTCATACCAATTTTTAAATGTCTAAGTGAGAGCGTTTAGGAATTATCGTGTTCATAAGTGTTGTGATAATATTTTCATTGTATTTGTATTTGTTTTTACTAGTTAATTTATGTTTTTTTATTCTAATATGCAAATGCTCATAACTATTAACATCATATTAGAACTTTCATTTAAAACAAATCACTTCACTAAGATATTTAATATATTTACTCATTCAAAAATTAGAAGTATCAATAGTTTAGAATGTCACTACACCTGTTGCTTATCATAACTCAAAATATACTGCTTATTGACCTCAAGATGAATATTCACACTTATCAGTAATCTTTAAATCTCAAACTTAATTTCAATTAATATCAAACAGATTCACGAACAACCAGCTCATATCTCCACATAATGAAACTCTTAACAACAGGCAATAGATGCAATCTCTACTTAGCTTCTATTTCAAATATCCTTTAAATAACTTCCACAATTACAAAACATAAGTTAGAAAGTGATTAACCTAATGCGTTGTGTTAATTTTTAGAAGAGTTTAAAATTTTGCAATAACCCAAAAATCTCATTTCTTTCACAGTGCTTAAGTATATGATAAGAAAAACAAAGCCAAATTTTAAACCTAATTACTTTATTAAGTTACCTTTTTTTGCACATAAACATACACATATAATATCGACACACATACAAGAATTTTCAAGGCTTGACATCCATGATAATCTTTTAAAATAAGTAAATCAGTATTAGGATCGACCCTTTCTCAAACAGATTTTTAACTACTTGTTCATTAATGATTCCAAATTCTACCCTACAGCCTAATCAAAATTTTAAAATATTAAACTTATCATTTTAGGATTATATGAGTGGCCATCTATAATTTAAATTTTTGTTGATGCTTAAAATTTCTTATAATAATTCTCCCCATAAAATGTTAAGGTTCTATTCAGTCAATTATATTTAATTAAATCAAACACACATAACTACTCATCATAACAGGTGTCATATTCATATGCAATAGATGCTAACACTACTTTTAGACAACATACATTGATTCATACACATTTTACTGAAGTTAAATCATTTAAAAAAAAACATACTGTAAATAACTTAGATATTCTATATTCGAAATTGATGAAATAACTATGGATGTGCTTACACATTCAAAATGATCATAAAATTTTTAAAAAAATGCATGAAGCACAATGATTTATTATTCTATAACCTTTTAAATCACATTACATTATTAAACATTACACATGATAATTTATTTTAAATTTAATATTTTCATCCTCATCGCAATTCTGGATATCCTAAATTTCCATTTTTTTCTTGAACTTAATTCTTTTGACGTATAAAATTATACATTACATTTTTCTCTTACAAATTAAATCAATCCTGCCATGCTGAAGAAATCAAAACCTTCATGTGAAAACAGAAAAGGGAAAGAAATTACATTATATTACACCCTCTCAAACTAAACAAAAATTCAAATTTCTCAAGTATAAAGCTTTACATTAGTTTGCAAATTGAATTTTACATCTTGCTCGCCAAGATAAGATAAAACCTGTATTTGAGCTTTACATTATATAACAATTTTAATCCTTACATATGCTTATCAAATCAAGTTAAAATCTATATAAAACTTCATTTTAATTAGACAATTAATCTTTACATTATGCCCATTAAGAACAAGGGAAGACTGTACACCTGACAGAAACACATGATTACAGATAAAAATAAAATTAATATCTCATTTAGAGAAGAAAAATCTTATTCTATAATGGGGGTCAAAATATTTACTTAACTTACATTCAGGTTGTCGGCTGGAGATATTGACTTCAGACTCTTTCTAGTGGCCATATTCATCTTGAAGGGAAAAAAAGAGTCAACATGCGATTGGTTGACATTATTCAATAGCTTCACTCGTCGGGCCTTCAAGTAAATATTGTTCGTGTCTCGCCGCTGTTTCGATTAATGGGCGCACTGAAGAAGTCATAGGTGTTTACCAGTGTCAATACGATGTTCATTGTATATCAGGATGATTGAGGTAGTAATTTAAGCAATCCTTTTTCCACGTTGTTGTTATCTGGTACGTTACCATTACGTATTCGAACCCCTGGTTCAGTGGCGTAACACCAAGAAACAGGCAAGTGGCATTTTGGCGTGACGGGCCAAATTCTCCGGGCACCTTAGCAAAAGGTGAAATCATGTACGGAATAGTTTTATCTGGACATGAAATGCTCGGCATGCATCAAGTTCATGAAAAATGGGACGATAATTCGCCGAACGATGATCTCAGGGGGAAAACCCTTTCGAACCCGCTTGTTGCCGCTGGTACTTTTCGCAAATCAGGCATAAACGACGGTAGCCCTCACCTCCACATGACACTTTTCGTATCTCCATCCTTTTCAAAAAAAGTATCTTCCTTAAAATTTTGAAGACCAGTTCAAAGAAAATTTTTATGTTCTTACTCTTTCTGTCTCTCCCCCCTAAAAATCTCAAACTTTTTCTTATAAACCCCCCTCGGCGGAATTCATCATGCCAAGAAAATCTTTCTTAATTCGCCAAACCTCCGAAAATCATGCAACCTTCATTTTTAATTGGTTCCAGGGCGAAAATTAATCACGCCCTGAAACCCTCTAAACCAATCCAAGCTACCTACTGTGCTTTTCCTAGCAAATATACCAAATGGGGGGCAAGGCGGCTCTGAACTTTTCCCAGCGAAAGGGATAAGGATCTGTTGACAGAAATTGGACAGAAAGACCCGTGTGGATCGCACCCAGGTCAAAGGTGAAGAAATAAAATGTGCTCCCTCGCGTCATAAGTTTTAGAAAGGGATCTCTGGACCGCAATTTTGGGTGAAAAACCCCCATGATTCTGTCAGGGCTATGCAGAAACGGATCCCAATACTGAATTTTTTTTCAGTGGCGGTGTTTTACCTCAAAAGGAAAAGGAATGTTCCTCAGGGTTGTTTGGATGCCTAGAATTAAACAGAGCCCAAAACAAGGTCAAAGGTTTCTTAACTACTGAATGCAGCTGCAGAAGTGTGTGTGAATCAGAATTTTACCGACAAATTTCTAAAAAGGGACACCCACGGCTGTTTTTAAAAGTGGAGAGAGAACATTTCTCGGGCTTGTGTTTTTCTGAAGCTTCGCAACGTGGGAGGCACGCTAGGCTTAAAGGCGGGAATTCTATCCTGCTGCAAAGGTCCATTGCACTCTGTTTCGAGGCCTATCCTTACTGAACTTTTACTTAAACAGAATTAAAAATTTTCCTTAATAATAATTTTTATTATTTATTTATTTGAATAATAAAAGAATAAGATAACTGATTTTGGATGAATAAAAATGAAAAATAAGAAGAAGAATTAATAATAAAAAATATAAGAGAAATAATTAATTTATATATATCATGGCTGCGTATCAGACTTTTTTTATTTTTATTTTTTTAAGGAATCAAAGGATACAATAATCGACATAAAGAATAAAATAAATAATAGTTAATTAATTCATCAGATTATACACGGCTGTGTAGTTAATTAATTTACGACACACATCTTCTAGAATTCCAACACTCAATTTGAATTTTATAAATAAAAATATTTCAATTAAGCTTTACATAATTTAATTAAACTTTACAATAATACAGTTTAACTTTCACTCCTTTTTAGCATTTAACAATTAAATATTCTAATTGTCTTTTAGTGATTTAACTAACTTTACAACAATACAATCTAATTTTCACTCCTTTTTAGAATTCAACAAATAAATGTTCTAATAGACTTTTAGTGATTTAACTAAACTTTACAACACAAGTATGCGATTATACAGACCGATAGACAATTAACCTTTTGAAGGATTTAGTCCCAGAATTTTATACTACCTACAATCTTTATGATAAAACTGTGTACCAAATTTTATCCATTTAACTATTTAAGTTCTTGAGTTATAGCGTTCACATAAACGCGGACATATATGCAGACAGACTTCCCGTCGACGAATTTTGTCTAAAAAAAATCTGATATTAAATTTCGTCCCTCTAGCTCTAACCGTTTTGGAGAACTCGTGTTCACGGATAGACAGACATAATTCCAAAATTGGGTTTTTAGGATTCAGGGAGGTCTAAAACATGGAGATTCATTTTAATCTCGATATCGAACTTCTTGACGATTACAATACTTTATCTTTGTATACTTCGTATACGAGAAAGTAAAAATTGTTGGGTGAGTGAAAGTGAATGTAGTCCAGCAAGCAGGATAATAAAAAAAATAATGACTCTTTATTCCACGAATATTTTAGAAAACAAAACGTACCACTAATCAGAACATTTATAAATGAATAACAGAAGTAGATAGCAGATCGCTGATAAATATCAGTAACAACAATTCCAATAGCGCTCAATAAGATATATCTAACAATAAGCATAACATTTCTGTTCGTTTATTTAATTAGAATCATGAGGTGGGAAATTTCCGAATTTCAGTTTTTAGATGTCGGTTTATTGTGCAATGTGGCATTTTTAAATTAGGATTTCAACGCCTTTCTAAATTATAATCAGAAAATACAATAAAGCAAACAATAAGAGACGAGCTCTGATTTCTGGACAGAACTCAGTAATGCAATCGGAAACCCACTGACATTGCTGTGGATTTTGGAGCTGTTGCATTTTATTCATAAGTGTGTGTAGTTTGCTAAGCAAAACTGAACTATCCCCAACCGGATTCATAATATAAATATCTATTAATAATGCAAAATAAAATTTGGAAAATTACTGAATTAAAATTTCTTCTGTTTTGTTCCCAAATACAGTAAAACTTCTCTAAGCGACCACCCTTGAGTAGCGGTAAACTTTCTAAACGGACACTTTTAATTGGAACGGAAGTTTTTACCCATTGACATAATGTTAAAATAACCTCTATTAAAAGTAACTCCAACCCCCTCTAAGTGGCTGGGTTTGTCATCCGTTCAACTTCAATTAAATATTCCTTTCATCCCTCGGATCCTGAAGCTTTTATTAAAGGAAAAGAGAGGAAAGAAAGAACAGAAAATTCATAACTCGAAAACTCATGAAATCAGATAGAAATTGATCATTCCTTTCCCAATGAGAAGAGAAAGTGAAGCATTCAAGAGTTCATTTGTACCTTTTCAGACGCTGATTCGGACTCTGGCAAAGATGCAGCTGATATGTACTGTGATCATCAGTAAATTAAATTTTTAGCTCAACATACTTTAGGAAAAAAATGATGATATTATTGCTCATTCCTCAAAAACCATCTATGAAAGGATCAGAGATTATTTTTCTAAGTAAAAAAAAAAACTCTCAAAAACAGCTGAACGATCTAAGTAAACGTAAAGTGTATCTCTTTAAAAAAAAAAACACTTTCCGAAGTAGTTTTTATCTATGATGATTCTTAAAATCCGTTTTATCAGAAATAACGAATTAGAACTTGTTTAAAAACGTATTTTGTGCTTCCAAATATAGAACCCCTTTAGAGCATCCACCCCTCTCAGCGGTCAATTTTCCTAGGAACGGAGGAAGGCCGCTGTAGAGATGTTCAGAGTAACAACTTTATCTCAAAATGCATTCGAAATTCCTAAAGTTACTGAATGGAAATAAAATGCGTTTGGTTCTTTTGACACTGATTTCTTCAGTTACGATGAATATTGCGCTTAAATATATGTTGTTATGGCTTAAGAAAGTCTGCTAGTAATATTTTAAGCTGTGGAAAAGCATTTTAAAGGAAAAGATTTAGAGGAGTGTTAAAATCCTTCTACATTCTGAATTTCAAACTCAATGGGATCTTAAATATTTAAACTAGCTTCATTACATCAAAGATTTTATTGATTTTTAGCCCATGTTGCCTGTAAGAAGATCGACACTGTTGTCATTTGATTGAGAATCGGAAATACTCGATTCACACATTTGTTCGGAGAATCCACTCCTCTTCTTAAAATTTACTAATGATCTATGTCAGATCTATCTATCCTAATAGTATTCCCACATTCCAGTTTTCAACATCCTTCACTATCTTCTGCCTTTCTCTACCGCTCTTACTTATTTACATTATAAAGCTCCCCAAAGCTTCCCATACCCATATGTGACTTTTTAAATTGGATTAGTGTCATGTCACCAACCCTCACGTAACTGTTCCGGCCCCACGGCCGAGGAAGTTAAGGGAAGAGAGAGAAAAATGATTGCTCAGGAGACGAGATGGTAGACGCCATTGAAGGAATTATAGAACAGATTGTGAAGGTTTCTGTTGGAGATACAGAGGTGGCCTCCAAGTAAACATAAATAATCGTAATTTTGAACGTGAAACATTCATTATATATATATTGTAAATAGTTCTTATTGAATTAAGATTATGCAAATAAATTAAATGTTCGGAAAAGGTGGAATTCTTAAAATAAAAGACATTCGTGATAATCATTTCTTATTATTTAATCTGAATGTTTTGAACATTTTTGAAGGTTGCATTTTCACAGTATGAAAAGTTTTACAGGTAATACAACCTGTCAAATCTTGGATATGCGAAAAAATTTAAAGTATCGACGTTTTCTCAGTATACACTCATTTGTTTTGGTGCATGATCTCATCTGACTTTTGCTCTATAAAACCTTATTTCTCATTCACTATCACCTGAAAACACAGTCTCTCAAAATTTTATAATGAAATTTATATCTATTATATTGAATAATCTTAAATAAACAAATGATTTGTCATTAAGTACGATACACGTCAGAATTTTGTATTAAATAAATAATTCGAAGAGATGTGAAAAAAAGTACTTCAACTTTGAAAAAATACATTGCGGAATCATTTAAATCGCAGCATGAATACTTTAGTAGCAGTTGGATTTATATACTTTCTGAAGCGTTTTAGCATCTTTCGTTCACATCATGGAAGAAACAATAAATAAAAGAAAAATGCATTTCAGACCTTCAACTATTTAAAAAAATCAGAATATATAACATTGTCGCAAAACTATTTAAATAGTGCCAAGAATATTTTAGTAACAGCAAGATTCTTATACTTTTTGAAACTTTTCTTCGACATTTTCCTCTTTGAAATAACGAAGAAAAAGAATACATATTCACAAATGTAGTTTTCTGGTAGAGATATTTCTCTCTTAAAGTTGAGCCAACACGATAAATTGACAATTCTCTTCCTCTTCACAAACTCTCACTTAGTTCCTCTTGAGAATTTCGTCTCCAAAGCTAATATATCTTCGTCCAATTTCTTATTGCCTTTTCGACTCACTGATCCTTGAAGTTTCTTCGGATCCGAGTGTTTCGTCTTCGTCACTCGACGACGGCTTTATCTATGAGTAATGTTTCGTATAAACGAAAGAAGAAACTGCTACAACAACAAAAACAAATAAAAAAAGTTTCTCACCCTTAAAAAGGGGAGAGAGCGAAAGTGTGGGCGGTCACTACGTGGATGAAAGTGACCATCTGTTCGAACGAAACGGAATTACACAAATGCTGTCTTTCACTCAGTCTTTTCGTTATTTTAGACCCATTATTACTATTTTCCTTTGGCTGGACTTTCTTATTTCTATCTTCTCGTTTCCTGTTCATTGTCTTGTGGCCAGCTAGGATGGACCCAGTCTTCCCTCTCTTCCTCTTTGGAATAACCTGCTGAAAAGAACGAAGAAAAAAATCTGTAATAATAAGTGAAAGGAAAAAAACCCTAAAAGGGAACAATTAGGAAAACGTTGCAGAGTGTAAAAAGGCCATAAAAGAAAAAGCATTGAATGAAGGAACATTATCTAGCCCACTACTTTTCACAGGCCGTGAACATCGAAAGCCTCCTAATTTTATTTTCTTGCAGCTGAAGCCTTTAGTGTGAGAGATTCGTTGATTGGATTTCTTTCCATAATAATGGAAGAGAGTCTTTCCTGATTGGTGTTGGGTATAGGAGGCAACTGTTTGAAAATGGTGATAGACTTTTTGGCAATTATTCTAAATAGCTTCGCCGTTCTTTTGCTGAGAATCGTTTATTCAAAGAAACAGTGCTACAAGATACAATACGAAAGTATCATTTGCTAAATGATTTTCGGTAGGAAAAAAAATTGAGGTGAAATCAAAATAGGATGTAATGGGAAAAGGCTGTAATTTTTATTCTATAACAGTTGTGCCGTTGAAGCTTTAGATATTCTGTTAGAAATGGAATGGGCAAATGGGGTATTTGATTACGTAATTAAACGCGCAATTACGGTAAATGAGACTCGGCGATTCATACAAATAACCTGTAATTAAGCTTTATTCAATATTGCCGTGCAAACAATTCCTTTTTCAAGAAGGTTTTCCGATAAATATTGGTAGGTTTTTTTAAATTTTATAATCTAATCCCACTTTTGGAAAAGCAATAATAACATTAATTGCCTTTTGTTAGAACATTTCGAAGATATTGATGGATATTATAAGTTATAATAAATAGATATATTGTAAATTAAAAAATAAAAAAGAATTCAGAGAAATCCATACCGAAACCTAGCATGTACATTATTTTGATATAAAAGTGGGTTTTTTTACCTTTTATTTCATTAGGTTGTGACAAATGTTCGCGATCCACACAAATGGCAGGTGCTCTATCACCAAAAAGAACACCGCTACTATGTAGTATGAGATATGAAGCCTCAGTCTCAGCTGAGACACCAGCTAGTAAAGATGTACCAAAAGCACCGAAACGAAAATTTTGTAAGTGAATAACTGATAATCTAAATTTTTAACATTTTTCAGTATTCTGTATGTTAAAGTATTGAGTTTAATTATTTTAATAGGGTTATCTCGTGACATAAATGTTTGATTTTAAGTACATTTCTTGTCACTTCCCATCATTTGCTTCCCTTTGAAGGAGCCAGGAAATTTTAAGATGACGAAATGAAATTATTTTCAATCTCAACGTTTCAGACTTCCCTAAGTCCGATGAAACTGCACACGTGTTGTCCTCGTCATCTGACCGCGGTTCAAAATTACGAAGTCCATCCAAAATAGCCCTCGTATTGCTTCAAAACGGGACGTAAATATAGCTAAACTAAACCGATCAAACTGTTTTCAGAATTATGCCTGTCTGTGAGCATGATAATCCATATATGTAGCAAGTTACCCGCTTGAATTTCAGTATGTGATCCGAATGCTAAATTTGTAGAACTGTATCAAATTTCGAATCAATTCCTTCAATGTATATATACTATCTGTCTACGTGTAAGTGAACACGATAATTCAAAAACGCTACGAGCTAGATAAAAGAAAACACTAAACTTGTGGATATGAATCAAAATTTTGACGCAATCGGTCAACCCATAATGCATACTCTATTTTCTTCACTAAGAAACGAAGTTTAGCACAAATCGCACTATATTGTGGAAGGATGAGAGAAAATTCAGGTGAAAGAACTTACGATGGTTTTTATTAAACAATGTTGTGTCGATTTTGAAACATAAAGTATGGTGTTCTTCATTTCATTCTCATTCTTTCATTGCAGTAGTAAGATAATTTTACTAATAAGGGGTATTAGAAGAGTTTGAAATCAGATCCGCCTTAACAAATGAGAGCCTGTGACCCAAAGAAAATACCTACGTAATACAATAATTGAGGAGAAAATAATAATAATAATAAACAAACCTGTTCTCTGATTAACACTTCACAATTTTGCAAATCAGCGTCTTTTGAAAACATGATTTTACAAGTAAGCTTCAGTATCGAAGAGGTAACTTCTATTACACACATAAATCAGGATTTTCTTATTGTCTCTGTATGAATATTTTTTGAAGTGATATATACATGTTTAGGCAACATTACAGAATCGATAACTATCTAGTTACAACCCCTAACCATATCTTTTCTTTGAACAAATTAAACATTTTATTTAAATACATCTTTTTTGGTTCAAAATTAAAATAAAATCAGCATTGTAAATTTTTAGGCGTCTTTGGACTACAGCCCAATTAGACCAATGGATAAGATGGCCCTGTTTAAAATTGCATTTTAATATAGTTCAAATCACATTCAAAAACACTAATTCTTACATGAAAGAAGATAATTTATTGTAAAATCTCTTCGGCAAATATAAGCAGCGACTGATATAATCATAGTAACCAGGCATTCATTTCTGAAATAATTGTTCTAAAACAGGCTGGTAATAGATTACTACATGTTTGAAGAAATTCGAGGTATATTAAAAAGTGTTTTAGTAGATATTAATTATTACTGAGATCTTCGTATGGTTCAATTTCTCATTAGTGACTTTCATGCGAAGTCACAAAGGGAAAGCAAAATATTGCATTAAAAAATTTTATAAATTCAAAAAGAAACTCAAAATAAAACGCATATCGAACACACAGTAAATAGTTTATACATAATTACTGTAGTTTGTTAATAACTTAGTTTTGTTAAATAATTTTAGGCTATGTCTTTAGCTTGAAAAATTTAATTATAAGATAAATATAAATTTGTCTTCCAGTTATGCAGCTGGAATTTTCTTTTTGTCTCGAAGATCAATCACTTGTTAAATATTTTCTGGAGAAAATTAATTTACAAAATATCTTGTGCAAGATAATTTGAATCGAAATTTTAAATTCAGGCTTCCATCTAACGTTTAATTCTCTTTTTATTAAAAAAAATGCAAAAATTATATCAATCAATTATTAAAAGAAAAAAATGCTCTAGTTCCATTTCTCTAATCAGACTGATAATCAAAAAAGTTTTTTTCGCCATTTTTTCCATTCCTAATTATTTCTTCTGGGATTAAAAGGCAAGAAGACCCTTTCATTAAAGTTAATCATTTATGCTTTTTTCCAAGTGCATGTAAGAATTACATTTATAAATGGATTAAATATTTGCTAATTATAAGTATCTATGTTTATGGTTTAAATTTGATTTTATAAAGACAACTAGAATAATTTAAGTGTTTCATTTTAGAATGGAGTTATTTTGTTAGAAAAAAGCAACTAAATTAAATTTGCATAAAATGAAGTTCATTTTATTAATTTATTTTGCTTCGAGCAGTGAAGGCTAAATTAGGTTCTTAGTTATAAAATGTAATCATTTATTTCATCCATTTTTCAGTAAAAAATTCAATTAATTTAAACTTGTCATCATAATGAAAATTATTTTCTTATTTTTTATTAAAATACCGAGTATATTGAATTCTTTTGTTTCAAATGATAGACAGAAAAGTAATTCTGTATCCTACTACTTCTCATTGAAGCGACTGCTTAAAATTTTTATGTATCGTAAATCCTGGATTTAACGGACTTGCAGTAAGGATGTGATTAAAATAGGAAATAAGTTAAATCGTGAATAGTATTGCGAAAAAATATAGTTCGAATATAGTTATAATATATAGTTATAATAGTTATAATATAATTCAAAATAGGACATCGCAGTTGAAATTGTGCTGTATAATGTATAGACAAAAAAATTTAATGTACCTCACTCTTCAATTGTTTTACCGTTATTGTCTAATAATCAAAAATGTCTAATTATGTCCTTTAAATTTAATGTTCATTGGCTCGAGGTCTATTAAATTGAGGCTTTAATGTATGCATTTGTAGGCATTATAACAGTTATTTATCTGTTCACTTCTCATCGAAACGATTGCTTAAAATTTTTATATATCGTAAACTCTGAATTTAACGGACTAATTGCAGTTAAAGGATGTGAGTAAAATTGGAAATCCATAAAATCGTGAATAGTGTTGCGAAAAATATTCAAAATAGTAAATTGCAGGTGCAGTTGTGCTGCATTAATGTAAATGCAAAAAAAATGTAATGTACCTCACTTTTCCATTGTTTTACTTGACCACTGTTGCCTAGTAATCAAAAATGTTGAAATATGTTCTTTAAACGCAATGTTTATTGACTCGAGGTCTTTTAAATTGAGGGTTTAATGTATATACATTTGTAATATATTTTTATAAATTTATAATTATTCTTGAATGACTAAAGATACTACTATGAACTTCATTTGTAAAATTATTGTTATAAATTATATAAATTTCTAATTCACTGCGTTAAACATATGGAACTTTTACTTCTATATTCAGAGTAACAATTAATTAGAAATTATTTAGTTATGGGAAAGGGCGTGAGATCCAAACATATTCATAAATATTAATTTAAATTATTTTACATTTTGGAGCAAATTAAGACTTTAACCAATCAGATAGCAGACATTTTAATCCCATTTTCAATCCCCATTCGTAAAAGCTGAAGAAATTGAAATTTTAATAAATAATAGGTTAAAATAAATTAAATTAAAAATAGTTATTCCGCAAATTTTAATAGAATGGACAAAGTCGGGATAATTGTCTTAATTATTTTCGCTTTCAATAATCTTGTTCTAAAAAAATTTAAAAGAAGCTGGCAGCTTGTGAAAGTTTTTGTTACCGCGGTGACGACCGTAATCCCCAATTTAAGAAACCCTGATTTTTTTGTGATATGCAATAAAACCCCGGTTAACCAAACTTGGGTTAACCGAAACCAGGGTAATCCGAAATGCCTCTGAAATCGCAAATCTAAAAAACACGTACAGTACTACTGCACGGAAATAATCACGAAGGCGAGACTTTTTTGCAACGATATCTCCACTTTTTTCTTTTAAGCCTCCCCAAAATGGTCAGTGATTAATTTTCGAATGCTAAAATTAAAATTAACCTTCTGAGCGCCCAATTATTTCGAACCTTTTGCTGTCAGGTTTGAAAACTTAGCTTTTAAAGTAAATGAATCGATCTTTTTTGTATTTAATTATATCTCCTAAATCTTTATCCGAAACTTTATCCATGATTTTTTAAGAAATATACATATAAATACGAGCTATCTGCTTTTGAGCTGAACATGAAAAACGTAAAAAGACGTTTTCGCCGCTCTAAGGGTTAATGGGTGTTAACAATATTAATTACGATATTGTTTGCCTGTGCTTGTCAAGCGCATTGCACCCGATGGAGGGTTAACTTGAATAAAGAACATAAGTGTAGCCTACAAAGAGAGTTTTCAATTCGTTTTACACTCAAAACATTTCAGAATTATATACTGTAATTAGATACAAAATAGCAATAGATGTTTAGGGCTTAACCGAAAAAATCGTTATCCAAGACGGCTTCTCCCCTTTAGCTCGGTTAACCGGGGTTCTACTGTATTTAACTCCCATGGATCTAAAGATTCAAGTCGGTTAATAAAGTAATATGTAATCTCTCTCTGAAAATACAAACCATTTTAACTTCTGCGAACATGAGGATATCCAGTTCGCGTTTTATTCAAACGATAAAACTTTACATCTCCTTCCTGAAAACATTAATATAAATCATCCAGATATGAATCTCCCTCCTATCTCTTAGAAACATCTAGAAACATTCCAAAAGACCTTAATTGCTTTGAAATCTTTTGAATAAAAATAAATTGAGATATGGCTGTTTTGCATATCAGAAAGTTCAAGTTTTTTTGGTTTCGTCCCCTTTCTTCCTTGCTACTACTGCAGTAGCATAGAACTAACTCATTCACTAGCCAAGGACAGATATCATCTTCTTTTGTTTAAACTTACGCGTAGCTACTACGCGTCAGTCAGTATGCATCAATTAATCACACCAACCCCTACGCTTGGTGCCTAGTGTTATACCAGTAGCAGCATCTAAACGGCACGTCACTTTATTATTATTAGATTTTCCTATCAACATCTTCCTTTCCCCTTTCGATGTAAATTGTTTTCAGGCTTGGCCAGGAAATTGTGCATCACGGAGGCAGGGGTATGTTAATGATTGTGCAGGGACATGCGTTTCTGTGAGGGAAAAATAATAAATTACTTTTGGTGGCGGTTTAATTGAAAAATCTATCCTGATGCAAAAGTTTAATTGATTTCAGGGAACTTCTTAGAAAAATGCAGACAAAAGTACCGCTTCTAAATCATCTCGTATCTCTCTCAAATGGGGTAAGGTAAATGACGACAGATGTAAAAAAAGAGATTAATAATTTCCTAACTTGATATCGGATAAAAATTACTGTTTATTTTATTCTTTGTAGAAGATTCAACTAGAAAATTTTTAAAGGATATTTATGGAGATAGGATAAAAAAAATAACTTAAATTATTTTGGAAGATTTAAATAAATACAGTTCCAAATATGTTTCAATAAAATTTCTAATTTTTGTTTCGAGTTTTGATTGAGACTGTAATTAATGTTAAAGCATGTTTCGAGGAAATTGTTATATCTGTAACTTTAACTAACTTATTAACAAGAATCGAAGCAGATTATAATAAATATTAGTAAGCGTTCATTAACCAAATACATTATCTGTTCTGGAGACAAGCTTAATTTAATTATATTATGGGCGATCTTCAGGATAAGTGTTGATTCCATAAATGAATACATAGTTCGTCTAACTAAATGGCTATATTATCAGGATTAGGATTACATCTTTAGGAAGTAATATTTCCAGCAGAACAGCTATGTACAATTAAATTAGTTCTGGTTCGTCATATGATTGGGATGGCGCATCGTTAGCAACGTATATCATCGTTTAACCGTCGTTGCTCAAAGCCGCGTTCCGTCTCGTATCGTGTTCCCTTGTCTTCTGTTCTGCGTAGTGTTGTGTCGTTCACTCCAGAACGAATCCGCGGATATGGATCCGCAAAAGGAACTACTGGATCCGATTCCAACCAAAAGGAACGAATACGCTAAAGGGAACGAATCCGCGGATATGGATCCGCAAAAGGAACTACTGGATCCGATTCCAACCAAAAGGAACGAATACGCTAAAGGGAACGAATCCGCGGATTCGGATTCATTAATCGGAATCTGATTTACTGATTCCGCAGAATCATGATTCCGATTCAGAATCACTGATTCGGATCCATAATTTTATCGATTTCTGATGTTGCTTACAAGGGAACGAGTAGAATAGCTGGTTTGATCAATGATTCTTTTGATATTGCTTGAGAAGTAAAAGAGTTGATAGTAAAAAGAAGATGCAAGTAAAAAGAATTCATAATAATTATAATAAATAATTATAATTTTTTGTTGTTAACTCAAGATTTCAATATCAAACATAATTTCATTAGTTGAATCTCGGTACATTGAAATTAATAGATTTGGTAAAAAAACTTTTAAGAAAAAATTTTGAATCTGTACTTTTGTCAAACAGTCAAGAATTTTTGGTATATAAGTTTAAGATAAGTCAACAAATATGAGCGCATTTTAGAAATTATTAAGAAATAATATTTTTCCATGTGAGTAATATAAAGGTCTTCGAAATTTATTTTTTTAATATCTTTTGGTTTTGAATACTTCATTTAAGTATGCCATACTCTACACGTGCTTCGAGATATCGAAGGTCACGGGCAAGGTCGGTAGAACACCATGTTTCGAACCTTACTGACACGGATTCGAATCTCAGCAGGCATAGTCATTGCAAGACAAAGTTTTGAAAATTTTAATTTCGGATATTCTCTTTAAAAATTTTTTTAAATATTTATTCAGCATTTTATTTTATTTTACTCTTTATTTTCAAACCTGATTTATTATTAGATAAATTTTAAATAATTCCTATTCTAACTTAGTCCCCCCCCATACTTATAAGTTAAGAAAGTTTTTAAAATTTATCTAATAATAAATTAGGTTTGGAAATAAAATGCTGAATACATATTATAAAAATGCCTTTTAAAGAGAATATCAGAAATTAAAATTCATAAAACATTAACCTTGCAGAGACTATGTTTACTGAGGTTCGAACCCTTGTCAATAGGGTTCGTAAGACGTCGTTCTCCCGACCAAGCCACGTATGCACATGTCTGGTATATTTAAATGACATTTACAGTTTTCTCAAAATTTAAAAGCAATTAATTCAACTGACAGGAATTTACTAAAAAATTACATTTCGTCAGTATAGTTAATAACACATTTTAACAGCAGTGGATCTTTGAGAACTGCAAAGAGTTGCTTTATATTTCTTGATGATGATTAAAAAATTTTTTACTGTATGGAGCTCATTAGGAATGGGTGACTTTAAATTAATTAGAAAGAAATATGAGCTGAAATTTCATTACCGAACGCTTCAGTAAATACATTTTTTCAAACAAATTAAATGACATTCATGGGAAGTCCTAACTAGATAATAGAAATCAAAAGCGTCTCAAAATACTGAAGAATATTGGAAACTTTCATTAAATTCAATAACGAAATTTTAAATAATTAGAATTAATGTTAAATAAAAAATATGTAATTAATAATTAAAATTAATTATCGAAATTATCATCAATATAATTAATTATCTAATTATAATTATTAATCAAACTTATTCATTAAATTAATATCAATATGATTAATTATCTAATTAAAATTACAATGTTATTAATTATGATTCATAATTATATTAAAATACAAGTTCAATAATACAGATTATTATAGTAATTATGGGCAATAAATCAATTTACGTTTCGGACTCAGATCCGACAAAAGGAACGAATCCGACACATCACTAGTTCTGCGCAGCTTGATGCTCCGATATCATTGGCGATGGCAGCGCCATCTACAGGTACTCGGCTGATGGCCCACAATATTAACATTTTATTTTGAAGGGACGTATGTAGTAATTTTGTATCTTGGTCAGATGACGAGAGCGACATCTGAGCCGGTACCCACCTCTCCAAACTTCAGATTTAACGCCTACCAGGCATATATATGAAGGCACGGCGTAATAGGATGGAATAAGATTCAAATCTGAAATCCTCAGATCCTAAAGCCGAGTCCTTATTACCAGTAAGTAGGTACTTAAGTAAGTACCTTAGTAATTTTGAATCGTGGTTAGATGAGGATCACACATATTTTATTAGATATATTAGGACATATACATGTCTGAAAAATCATTAATTTATTTATATAAGACCGAAGATTCATAAAATTTAAGCAATAATGATCTGAAGGTACTGTGGTCTGATGGCTGTGTCTCAGATTCGTGATCACAGGATCGTAGTTCGAATCTCATTATGTTGGCATGGTAAAAGTGTCTCCAGTTTCTTACAATGTAATTATGGTATGCCGGTTCGAATATGACCAAAATATAAGTTTGAGAAATCTAGAGGCTTGCTATAATGAGAAGTTGCTTACTCAGATAGTCCTAGAGCTGGTTCTATGGGTCCAAACGAAAGCCAATTTCACTCGCGTTGTACAAGTGATACTCTCTGCGAAAATCGAAAAATAAATAAAGATGAAAGAAAAAATATGTTTAAAATTTCGTAAAAAATGGCCATGAGCTATTATTTAAAGCAACTTCTGCAGATTTTAGGTAGATTTCTTATAGGAAGTCTACTTATTACAATGGCTGTAATGGCACGAGTTCCGGAAAATTTCTGCATATCTTCACAGATCATGACCCCTAGAACCAAAAACCACCCTTCGTTAAAATGTTTATATCACGATAACTGGAGTAATTTGTATTTAAATTTAACCAGCGTGTAAGGATAATGGAAATCTCGGTCGAGTTCGTTGATGGGCTATCCAGCTGAAAGTGGGTGGAAATGGTGGGGGTGGAAATTTTAATTTACTCATAATTCCTTTACAATTGAAAATAGAGAGAAAATTCAAATTATGCGAATTATTGCCCTATCATAACGAACAATTTTTGTATTTAAACTTTTTCGATAGCTACAATTGCTTAGAAGTTATGAGCTGAAAAGTGATTTTCCCTCCCTTTCTCTCCTTTCTCCCCTAACTTAAAGTACGTTTCAACCTATTGGTTAACCCCTTGTTGGAAAGCTACCGTCATTTGCAGTTTCTTCCACGAGCTTTCATTCTTGCAACTCTAAACCTTATGAGAATAGAGGGCGAAATGTTCTTTTCCTTATTATTAGTAGCGACGTATATGCATAACGCTTTTGCCCATGTCATCTTGTGAACACGATAACTATAATAATTTTGAATAGATTTTAACCGTCGAGGGATATGTTGTAAGTACGGAGAAAATCTCGGCCGAGTTCGCAGATGAGCTAACCAGCTCAAAGGGGGTGGAAATGAAGGGGACTGAAAATTTCCTTTACACATAATTCACTTACGATTGAAGATAGAAAGAAAATTCAAATAAGACGAATTATTGCCTCATTATAACAAACAACTTTTGTAGCGAAACTTTTTTATATCTACAATTGCTTAGACGTTATGAGCTAAGTAGCCATTTTCTATCCCCTGCCCCAACTTCTCATCTCCCCATAACTCTGTTACGACTATAGCAAAATAATAGAAAAAAATTTCAATTAGGCGAATTATCACCTTATCATATCGATCAACTTTTATATTAAAAGTATTTTGTCAGCTAGAATTGCTTAAAAGTTTTGAGCTGAAAAGCGATATTCAATTCCCCCCAAATTTATCATTTCCCCATTACCCTGTTACGATTGAAGATAGAAAGAAAATTTTAATTATGCAAATTATCACCTAATCATAACGAACAACTTTTATACTGAAAGTTTTTTGACAACTAGAATTCCTTAGAAGTTATGAGCTGAAAAGCGGTGTTCAATTCTCCCCCCATGTGTCTTTTCCCCATAGATACATTACGATTGAAGACAGAAAGAACATTTAAATTAGGGGAATTAGCACCTTATCATAACAAACTACTTTTATGCTGAAAGTTTTTTGGCAGCAGGAATTACTTAGAAGTTATAAGCTCCAATCGGCTGCATTCACTTCCACTTTTCATACGGTAAACAAGCTGATATGCCTGGCTTTGGTCCGGATTCTTCTGCTTTCGTGTCTAATATTTTTAATGTAAAAACTACTATTGCATAAAAATTGTAATGCACAAATCCCTTTTCTTATCTGAAACGTTTTTAATTAAAATGAGAATATCAATTGAATCAGACGTTTTTTTAAAAAACAGCAGTTTTCTACATAAATTATTATTTGTTTTATAGGTACTTCAAATTTTGTTAACAATTACCAAAGTAAAATAAAGGTTTTAATGAATATTTTGAAACAATTAAATTAACTAAATAATTATTCAATAATTTAAAGCATGAAAATAAATCAAATCAATAGTTGTTCCTGACATAAATTGTTAATCGTCTACTTTTAAAGTTTTCTTTTAGCATTCGTCCAGAATTCTGTTAATGTATTCTGGCAACAGTTCTCGGTATTATTCTTGTGCTTCAACAATAAATATTATTGTTATGGATTCTGTATAAAATTAATTTTGAAAAAATATTAAAATGAGAGAAATAAATTGTATGAAAATGAAATTTTTGTCGCTGAAAAGCTAAATTTTTAAAATTTAATATGGCGTAAAAATAGTTTCGTGACATAATATTTTCCAAAGATATCGCTGAAAAACGCCTTGCTTAAGCTTCGAAAAGTTGAAGGTGACCTTTTTCTTGTCTTAATGTCTTAAATAAAAAGTTTGTAAAATTTCGTTGAAATCAATCTAGTAGTTCAGGAGGGGATGTGGAACATACATACATAGCCACAATGACTTTTATTGAAATTAAGGTAATTATTAGATAATTATAAGATTAAGATTGCTGGCAAATACTATGAGCCATAAAAAAAGGTTTTAGTGAAAATTCGACACAATTAAATAAATATTTAATTTTAATTAAGTAAATAGTTAATTTTAATTAATAAAACAGTTAATTTGATAATTATTTAATTTTACAGATTACTTTAATTTGATATTTAACTAAACATGGCGGCACGAAAATTTGTTTAGTAGATTTAATATAAAATAGCCAAAAGATATAAATATTTAAATAAGAGTTCCCTTTATACTTTTTGATATAGAAAAATATTTCATTAACTTTAAAATTGTTTTGGGGTTTTTCTGCCTCTTTTCTTTTAACTGTCGATAGATAATTAACTTTATCCTATCCTTTAAAGACACGTATTAAATTTTCCACTCACAATGTTTAATAATTTTTACTCTCTTATGTGTTAAGAATTTAGTGACTATTATCTCTGTAACCAAGGGGTTCTCTAAATGAGCCCATTCTAGTAATGTTTAAATATTTCATGTCATATGATTTTACCATATGACAAAGTAATGTTCGCACAATTATATTGTAACCTAGATTAAATAAATTAATTTTTAAATCTAGAGTCTTTCTTCTTTCGTCAAGAGTCGATTTCTTGCTACTGCTTCACAAAGGCTGGCTTAATGTTATCTAAGAGATATTACACCGCTGGGATGTATATTTCTTTGACTTCTACCTGATGTTGAATGATCATGTGCTGGGATATAAAAAAAATTGACCAATGTACTGACCAATAAATCTAGCATAACCTTTTGAGTAGAATAAAAAAACGTTGACATAGTAAAAAATTAAATGTCATGAAAACAGAATCACGACGTAAATATTGCAATGTGTGGAAATAATAAAGTCATTGGCTATGTCTGTATTGATCAGTATGTAATATTTAATTACTTTTGTAACATTAAGCCTTTGCCTTCCAGCTTGCCGAAAAGGATTTTTTATTATTATTGAAGCTATCCTAAATAGTTGATTGGAGTGTTTTTTAGTTTAATTGAAAACGTTACCGAAATTCAGTTCTGAAAGCAAAGACTTTTTTCGTTCCAAATACCGTTTTCATGCACGATTATTTTTTCAAAATTTCACTAGGTAGTACAAAGTGATGCGCTCTGTAAAAACCGAAAGAAAAAATGTTCACTAAAACGGATTTTGAACTAAGAAAGTCTTTATGTTCAGTATTGGGTTTCAGCAGCGTTTCCAGCTCAAAAAAATAAATTAAAAAAACACCTTAAATGACATATTCAAGTTTTGCTTCAGTAATAAAAAATCCGTAAAAGAGAAAGAGAGAGAGTTGCTTTAGGTAATTCGATATATCACTTTTGACTAAAATGTTAAATATTTTTCTTTTCTTTTATTATTATTATTTATTTATTTAAATTTTTTTACGTTTTTACGAGCACTTGTACTACATTCCAGTGATATTTTTTGGGGCGGGGGCGTAGAACCGTCTTTAAGGGCTTCTGAATCTCTGAACTTTAATTATAGCAACCCTGCATTGCCCTCTAAAAGCATCAAAAAATTTAAGCTAGTAATTTTAAGTAATCAAACACTCAAATTCAAAATAATGCATTAAATCTTTCATTTCTTAAATACGTATAACTTTAAATATCAGTATAAATGCTTTCCCCTCAACTTCCTCGTGCACTTCCCCAATGTAACGCTTTCTATGTTTATGTTCGTCGAGCAGTGAAGAAATTCGGGGGTACATTTGGGGACTTTCATTGCTTTGGTCCAATATTTAATAGGGTTCTAAAATTTTGGCTTCAAGACCACATGCAAAAATTCATATATCCAGCTGGTTGCTCTTCTGAGTTATCGTATTCGCATACACACTAATTGACTGACTGACAGAGAATCACGTTTATTGAACCGTCTATTTCTTTGAGGTATTTGGTTCAAACTTAGATCTGCAAATACCCATGTTAAAACCCTACGTACATATAAATACATATTGTCCAATATTTAATAGGGTTCCAAAATTTTGGCTTCAAGACCACATGCCAAATTTCATTTATCCGGCTGGCTACTCTTCTGAGTTATCGTATTCGCACGCACACTAATAGACTGACTGACAGAGAGTCACGTTTATTGAACCGTCTATTTCTTTGACGGATTTCGTTCATACTTAGATCTTCAATTACCCATATTTAAACCATACGTACACAGGAATGCCGCTAGAGTTTGCCCGACGGGGGGGGGGGGCAGTGTAATGAGGGGTAGTTCAGAATTTTCATGGTCAGTATTTATCTTCTGATTGCATCATGCCATTACAAAATTTTCCCCGACGGGATGCAAAATTTTCCGACAGCAGAAGGGGCCTGACCCCAGTCCCTATCTGGCGCCGCCACCCCTGTACGTACACATAAATACATATTAAAGCCATATGCCCAAATTCATCCAACTAGCTCACAAAAGGAGAGAATTTTTCTTTGGTAGATTTCATTCAATATTTTATATATATCAAAAATTTTCATGGTAAAAACACATACCAAATTTCGTTCGTCTAACTCTTTCTTTTTTTATAACGCGATTAGTGACCGACGTACAGACATAACTCCAAAAATATGGATGTGTTGTAAAATTGTAAGGGTTTCGAGAATTTCTTAAAAATCTCGAGGTCGACGATTACAGTTTTTCTCTATATTATGCATTGTATACTGAAAAGCAATAACGTAAACCTAATTTCACGGAAAACAGCGATTAATTTAATATAATTAATTGCTTGAAGCATTTCAAACTGATAACAACAAATTCCAAAAATTCAAATTATAAAACTTTTTGTATCAACAACAAGCTGTACTTTTTTAAAGAAATTTCGCAACAAATAAGTATAAACGTCTTGCTTTCATTATACATACATAGCTCTATTTTCAGCAGAAAGAATGAAAATTTACCAAAAAAAGTAGAAAGATGGAAAAAAGGTTGTTTACATATATATGAGATTGTTTCTTTTCTAGGAGTATGATTTTATGCATGACAATCTTTTTTCTTCGCTTTCTTTGCTTCTAGTAGGCTTTTTTCCTTCTGTAACCTATCTTTAAAATGAAAAATCCTTTTTACTTCTTGTATATGCACTTTTGCAACAACAACAAAAAAAAATGCAGCGTGAATGACTTCAAAACAGATTTATTTGTTATTTTTAGTCACATTCTCTTTTCTTATTCAATACTTTTGTTTACTTGTTTTTTTTTAACTAAAGCTGCTTGACGTGGAGATCTGAAAAGCACTGAAAATAATTTCAAACGAGTATTAAAATTTCTTTTGAATTTTGTGGTGTTTTGTGTAGAAAAATGGCAGCATTTTTATTGAGTTTTTCAAAATTGAAAAGTTCTTTTTGCAGTATAAAACATTTTCTAAAATAAGCATCCTTATATCACCCACATTTATTTTAAAAGAAGAAAGCATTTTAGCTTATAAAACATTTTAGCTTCCGATTTTAAAGAAACACTTAAATGGCGATTCAATAAAGGCCTTAAAGGTAGATATTCTTTTCCAGTAAAATTTTAAAAATATTTCTTTTATGAGTTCCTCTGAGTCATCTTTGAATATTCGTTTAGTACTATTTCAGATATGTTAGCAAACGAATGTTAAATTCTGCAGAATTGTTTAAATATATTTAATAGGAGGTGGAATTTTTCTCAATGATCTATAATTATTGCAAGAAAATATTTAACACCCTTCTTCACAATATGTGTTGTTAAAATTATCAATGTATTTTTTTAAGTTTACCAGGTGTTCCTAATTAATTCTTTTTTGTAAATTTGATTCTTAAAATATAATTTTTTACTCCGCATTGTTGAAAAATTAATTCTTTCAACATTTAAAGCTTTATAAAATTATCAAAGAAACATATCACATATCATAGAAATTTTGCTATAAAGAAATATATTCATTATTATTTATTTTAAATGATAGACAGGATGATTCTAAAATATCTGACTAAGGTATTAAGGCAGATAGAGGAGAGCGAAATAAGCATATTTTGTGATTCAGTGTGTATGCAGAAATGGCGTGTGTAAATGCTGACACTTTAGGAAGATATGAAAAATAGAAATTCAAGAAGGACAGGTAAAGTTGAATGAAACGAACATTTTAACGATTAAACATTTTAATTTCTCGTATAGAAAAATAGTTTTTTATCGTCTAAATATTCGACCTCGAAATTTTGCCAAAGATCCGTGTTTTAGATCTGTCTGAGCAGAAAATAAAACCTCTTTGAAGCTATATTTGTTTGGCTGTATATGAATATGATAACTCCAAAACATGATAAGTTAAATTGATGAAATTTGGTATGTGGTCTGTTATTTATGTAGATAGGTGTCTGGGTTGCTTCAAATATGCGCATAAGATTTGTCATTTCCTTCTGTATTTTGACAATCAAAAAACACCACATAAAAAATTGACAATCACAATATAGAACACTAAACTTCGAATATATTCATATTTGCCTCTAACAAAGAGCGTGCTGTGCCTAATTGCACCATGCAACTAACCATCGAGCCGAAGTGCAACTACTGAAAGTACTCTCGAACTGCATATGATTAACAAATACAAGCACCGCCATCTATAGGCAGCATTCATAAACATATTTAGCCTATGAATATTTTAATATACAAAAAGTAAAGATTATAGATAACAGATATATATGAACATGGTCTTTGCACCAGACTTGAAGATTTTTATCAAATTTGGAAGACATCCTTCTGAAGGAGATCTGTTTCTCTATGACTCCGTATAAAATTTTGCATATGGTTTTATTACTAGAGTTGTAGATGGAACTTCTTGTATTAACTGCATTCACTGAAGCATGTGATAAAACAGAAACCACCATGAACAATCCTCCCTGGTACATTTGCAAGTGAGCTCAAAAATTCGCCGTTCTTTACAAAATATGCAGTAATTTTGAAGCATCTAAGTAGTTCCAACTTTCATAATGTACCTCTACTTTTTTGTCTTTTTATGATTTTAATATCTGTTCTTTCACAGCATTAAAAAATACGTAAATTTGAGTAAAATTATGATCATTGAACGACTTTTTTCTAAATTTCGAGAGCGAACCAATCAAACTCTGTATGAGCAACATCATTAATCTTCATTCCAGTCTTTAAATCAATTTGCTTCACACAGCCCTCCAAGCATCCATCTTCTGATACACTCTAAGAAACGAATTAAACAAGAAAACGGGTAAACAATAACAAATGCCGTATTTTCAAATAAGTTATATCCTTCTGCAAATGTTCCAAGTGAAATTTCGGTCTTCTCAATGCGAGTTTTGTTTCCAGCAATGTTCTGGCATACGTCCAAGGAAATCAATTTCGAACCAATTTCAGTCTTTAATGGAATGCTGCATCTTTGTTTTCTTTAAAGTAAAACAAATGCGTTTCGTCATTTATAGAAGAGGTTCTCTACAGTTATAAGGTAGTTCTTCTTTTAAATAGTACTCGGAAATCTTGGAATCGAATGCAAGAAAATTACAGGAAGCATTCTCGAACGAAACTTTTATGTAGGAGGACGTTTTAATTTTCCGAACTAAAAGTTTTGTTGGAAATTGGTATCAATATAACCAATATTTCAAGTATTATAAGGTAAGTTTTGTTTTTTTCTGCAAGGAAATTGCTGGGAATATTCGAAAAGAAAACTTTTCTGTAAAAGAATGTTTTAATTTTTCCAATCAAAAGTTTTGCTTGGCATTAGTGTCGATGCAACCAATATCGCATGTTTTATGAAGAAGTTTTATTTTCTGTTTGTAAATAAGATTACAAAGAATTCTTCTAACGTAGGGCCAAAGATGTGCACACTGGACATGCTTTCTGACTTTTTGAATTAATGGTGCCATTTACAAACTTCAGGAACATAGATAATTTTAAAGAATGAAGCAGAAAGTTTCTATTAGGCAAAAAAGGTGGAGTCTTCGAGATTTATTCTTAAAAATTTGTCTGTCAGTAAGTTTCTAGTATAATTCTGAAGTTGCAGCGAAAATGGAGTGAATGCTATAGTATTTACTTATACCGACAATTCGAGTCAAAAAATGGTTTTTTCGGACTCAGGGAGGTCTAAAACGTGGAGATTCATCAAACTCTCGAAGTTAGATTTTTTGATGATTACGATGCTTTCTATTTGTATCTTTAGTATGCGTCTAAGTAAAAATATAAATCATTAAAATGTTCGGCTCCTTTGACTTTTGAACCTATCTTTCTTATTATATGCTCTTTATAGCTTTTTAAATGTCAGCATTTTTTCAGTACACCCACTCCATTACAAAATCCGCTTATTTCGATCTCTTCGTTTTGCATTAACATTTTATAATCATCTTTAATATTGTTTAAATTGTATAACCAGAAAACTGAATCCCCTCGCTGCCTTGGCTCCGGGTCTTCTGAATCACAGACACTGCATTAGCTCGAGTAATGAGGCCGGAGTCCTAGAAGCCATCACCGGCCACGGCCCGAACTTTCCAGTAGGAGATACGTACTATCACAGGAGGAGGGACCCAAGCGCCATATTACTGTACCCCCAGGAGAAGCGAGACCCCGCTTACTTATCCGGCTGCTTCTCATCCACGTACTCATGGTCCCCTCCCGGGGAGTTTAACATGCATAAAATAATTTCATAATGGCTATAAATGAGCCCGGCTGAAGACAGATTCGTTGCGCAACAATAATGAAGCTTTAAATGCAGAATGATACAACTATTTTACCTGCTCGTGCGCAGAGGGAAAAAATCTTTTGGCACAGCATGTTTATCGCCTATAAAGAAAAGTTTAAATTTCGAATGGCATCACCACCAATCTCACACATATTGTAGCTAACCCAGGTAGCACAACATGTTGCCCGATACTGTACAATATTGTTCGATATCATATAATATTATATGATAACGTACAATATTGTGAATAATGTGCAATATCGTACAACATTGTACGATATCTTTGTGCTACTGGGGAAACAATATTTGTAACATTAACATCAGTTCATCAAACTGAAAATGTATGGCAGTGAGATTAGATACGCGGGTAAAACTAATCCTAATTACTTAATGGTATAACTGTTGTACCGTAGCGTACGTAGAGGAAAAAATCTGTACCACTTATAAAGCAAATTTTAAGTTTCAAATGGCGTTACCTCAACCATATAACATACAGTGAAAATCATATTGGAGCTAAACAGAATTTTGTAACATTAGCGCCAATTATAGTCTTTACATCGTAAAAGCAGACATCATGCCAGTGCTTAACCAATTTCACGTTCTCATTCTCATTGTTGAAAGTTTACAAAACCTAGGCCAAACTTTTCGCTAAAAGCCCCCTAGCAGTACGTCCTTCTCCTTCTGCCTTGTAAAACCCAAAACAATTCAATCGGGGATGTGAGCCAGTTATCTGCGGCTAGAGGATATGTAAGCCCAGACAGAATGTCTTTACCAATACTTAGCAAGAAATGGGGTGACCATTTTTACGACGGAAATCGCGAATCTAAATGGGATGGCGAAATGGCGGATTTGTTGGCGAGAAAATCGTGGCGATAAATCTTATTTTCCAGGCGTGTTTCGGGTCTTCTTTTTACGACTTGGGACCCGAGGGAGAAATGAAAGTGTCCTCTTCTTCTTCCAGTCATATACAATTTTTCCTTTCCTTTTCTATCCTTCCTTTTTTTTCACTTATTTCTAAATGATATTTTGTATCAGGAACAATGATGCATATTTTTTTGCTTCTTCTCGAGAAGAGGTCACGCTTTATTTGAATGGCAGTAGTAAATTTCGAGTCCTTTTTTTCCGGAGGTCTGCAGTTTGGATAAATAAAAATTTTCTAAGGTTTAGTATGGGAAAGTTTAAGCAGTAAAAGTTCACTAACTATTTTTTTTTTTTAGATTTTAAATGTTTTAGAGGGTCAGAGATATTTTTATTGAACATTAACTTTATTACATTAGAAGTTACAATCTTGTGCAATATGTTTCTTCTTATATATTAGGGGAACAACAACTTCTGAAATATGTGAGTACTAGAGACAGAGAACTAAACTCTGGTGGAATTTCCTGTTTCATTTCTTTTCTCAGCATTATATGGCTGAACAAGAAATGATATAACTTTGTTAAGTGATATGTTTAAAAATAATAAGATAATGCTGAATTTATCTTCATAATTTTTTTCTAAATTTATTATTTCAAAGGAACTACAGAACTTCTTATAGAAGAAATAAATTTTACTTCTTAATGTAAAATTTATTTTTATTTTTCTAAAATAAATTAGAAAGGTAACTATACTGTTAAATAAAATATTGTAAAACATTTTAATTCAATTTATAAATTCACAACTGGCTCGTTTGTTAAGCTTATTTTTACAAGTTCATTCAGCTTGTAGCTTACACACACATACATAAGTGTTAGAACACATGCTCTTTAATGCGTGTAACAAAAATGCCATGCACGTTCAGAAAATGTCAAACAGCAAATCATTCGTTTTCACGTCAGTAATAAACTAAGCTTACTTTTTGTATTCTCTTAGAGATGGTATTAGAAATGAAAAGGGAGTAATTTTGAAATTTATTGAAAAAAATTAAATTTCCTATGTGTGTATGAATTAATGGTAAAATTTTTAAAAAATCATGAAAATGCATTAGAATTTATTAGCCTTAACGCTCTTTTGAAAATACACTGAATGAGAATCCATAGGACAGCTTAAAGTAACCTACAGTTATCTGCCACATGAAGTGCGCAGTTAAATTTTTCATGCAAATATGGCGTACACGAATTGATTCCGGAATGGGCTGCAGCAACTCTGAGCTGTAATCAGATATTGTCATTCAAAGTGCAAAAGTCGTATATCAGAAATTCCATTTGTTTGAAATCCACGAAGCGGTACTCCTTCATATCACCAACTGATGCCAAGTTGCAAGCACTAAAAAGAAAGATGTCTTCATCGCATTGTTTACCTTAGCAGACATCTTGTTTCTTGGTGTTGGCGATATGAAAGAGTACCGACTAGTGGATTTCAACCAAATGGAATTTCTGATATACGACTTTTGCACTTTGAATGACAATATCTGATTATATTCCAGAGTTGCTGCATCTTATTCTGGAATCAATTCACGTGACGCCACATTCGCATGACAAATGTAACTGTTCATGTCCTACGACATGTAACTGTAAGTCGATTTAAGCTGGGATGCCTTTTCGTCCTTAAAATCAACGTCCACTAAATTTAAAATTATTCCGACATCCAAATCATCCTGGATACAAATCATACATAACTTAAAGAAAGAAAAGCATTTGAAAGAAGCACAAACAGATATTTATGATTATATACAAAATTCTATAACACTATTTTGTTTCTGTTCCACTCAAATATCTCTTGTAAACACCTTTCCTCATTTCAGTCCATTTACGAAGACCACCCTAGAATTATACAGACTTACGGACGCCAACAAACAGAATGGCGGTCACCAAAATTCTAAAGTATCCATAACTACCTAATCAAAATCGCAACCTCCGTGTCTTACCCATGTTATCAATCGCTTCAGGAGTCTTATTATTATCAGACTCATTTCGTTACAAAGTGGTATCTAATAATATGAGAACCCGCATTGACGTATCCCTTTGCAAACACTGAGACCGGCTGGTAAACGCATTTAAGGAGATAATCACCTTTAATGATTCTAAACGATACTCTTATGGGAGTAAATAACTCGCATAGAAGCCCGAAAGGTTTTCATCAAGTCGATGTTACTCACCTATTGGAGTACGGAAATATGTTTGGTGGTACTTAAAGGCTAGGCTGTCCTCAATGGGTGAAATAATAGATTTAATAATCAGTCTCGTAAATTCATTTAGAGGAGAATATTAACTGAGCATCATTAGAGGAAAGTGTTATGGTGATGTTGTGGTATGTGTTTACCTGAACTTTAAGACATATTTCCCTAATTTTGAAAACGCACATAATCTCAAGCTTTCGCCATTAGGATCCCAACTTTCCATATCAGTTTTTGTAGCTATATTTAAATGTCAATGCACATTCAAGATGTATTTTCCATATCAGTTTTTGTAGCTATATTTAAATATCAATGTATATTCAAGATGTATTTTTCATATCAGTTTTTGTAGGTATTTTTATAAGTCAATGTATTATATATAAAGTATTTTCCATTTCACCTATTTTTACATAATGTTTATCCCGTATCGGTTTTTGTGGCTATTTTTATATGTCTATGCATATAAAATTATATTTTGAAATTAATTATTTAAAATTCGAAAATTATTTTCTGGAAACAGATGGATATGGAAAGTTGAGATTCAGGTGACAAAAAAAAATGAGAGCTGCTGTTTAATCTAGTTAATGATTAGTTTCCTTTTTTTCATTACTTTTTCTACTTTTCTTTCACGACTTTCCATCCAGAAAACACTTTTTATGATCCCATAAAAAGTCAAACCTTACGGTTTGAGAATTGCTGAAATTAAGTTATATATTGCTACTGCTGTTGTTATAAAAGAGTGCTACAGAAAAATTCAAAATACAAGTGAAGAAGTATAAATACCAGTTATATATATATTGTTAATAATGTATTTTAAATTTTATTAAAAAATATTTTTAATCATTCTGTAAAAGTTGTAGTCATAAGGAATATAAAATGCGTTTTAAAAATTCATCCGTAATAATGGTACTGTAATATATTACTACGTACAGTACGATTACGTATCAATATGTACAGTTACGTACTATTATATTTTCAATTATTCAATCATTTTAAGCCGACACTACTTATCTTTAAATTTTTAAATAGCAGTTATGTAATTTTTCGTTATGGAGGAGAATGAAATATCACTCATATTCTTTATAAATGTGTATGAAATTATATAAAATTAATTAATTATATAAAAATAACATAAAAATTATTAAAAAAACTTAAACTTACTTAACTGCTTGTCCATTAGTTATTAGTCACAACATTATTAACGCTTAATTATCAAAAAATAATTACCATTGGCAGAAATACCAAAAGTCATTTAACAAATTGCATTCTTGTGTTGTCCCTTTCAACCACTCATGGGGTTATTTATTACTAAAGCACTGCATTAGAAATAAATGCAATCGTCAAACTTGAAGTGGTACATTAAGAAACAAAAGCAAAACTATCCAAATGGTAGTTAGAGGCCCCGCCATATAAGTACGGCAGCGAATGGGAGGGTTTAGTTTAGTTATATTTACGCCCCGTTTTGAAGCAACACAAGGGCTATTGTGGGATGGACCTCGTAATTTTGAACAGCGGTCAGATACCGAGGATGACGCCGGAGCTGTCGCTCCCCCTCTCCAGCCTTCCGCACCACACCAGCGGGAAGGCATTTGGCCCCGACGGATTTGGCGCGCACCAGGCCCGCTTACACGGCGGAATCGGGTTTCGAACCTGGAACCCTCCGGACCCGCGGTCGAGACCCTACCACAAAGCCACCGCTTCCCCAGCGAATGGGAGGGAGTGAAATTCTTGACACAATATTTGTACCAGCGCATATGGAACGAAATACTAGCGGTTCGGAGCGAAAAAAATTCTACCGGTACAATATCTGTTCTGGCCACAAGGAAAAGGTTTAAAGTTAGTTATTGCTATTAAATTATTAAACAAATTGTTGAATTCTGAAACTAAAAATAAGATTAAATAATGTTCTACATGACATTTGGTGTTCTGATATCGATGCAATAACAATCAGCAAGTTTCCAAGAGCAGAAAAAGCATTCTTAAAATACAAGATCTTTCAAAACGCAAGTCAAAGTAAATAATTAAATACTGTGGATTGCAGTTCGTGACCATCTAAAACAGAATTATCTTGAACTGTCAGTTCACGTGCAAACTCCTTCCAGTTTCAAATCAATATATCCGTTCTGAAAAGTGCTATTAACTATACATTAGTATGTCTTCAACAGTGAAAAAGAAGATGCGCATAGAATATCTTAACTATTCAGGATTTCTACAATCTTCTAGAGAAAATACTATGAATAGTTTAACGAAGTTTGAAAGCAGATGAGACTTGAAAACGACGCACAATATGCTTGTTTACGAGACACATTCCTTTAAAAAAATGAATACTAATACTTTCGCACGAAGTTGCTTTCTTTATATTCGTTTGAAAAGAACTTATTTTTAAAATGAGTAAACTTCCATAGTTGATGCTTATTAAAGAAAAAATAACGCTAAATGGTGTTTGTTGTTATACCTTACTGAATTTTTGGCATTTAGTCGAGTATTCAAAAAAATAGGGATTTATTCCTTTGCCATCATAAAAATTCCAATAAAATGAAACATTTAGGTAACAGCTAAAACAAATCATAGTCATTAATTAAAATGTTCTGTTTGAATCTATACATATAAAAGGCAATGTTTGTGTGGGTGCGTGTCTGCGTGTGTGCGATGTCCAGACGAATATATCGCACTTACAGCTATGAACTTTCGCACACAGGTAGTCGTAATGGTTAGTCATTGCACCTCGAAGCCCAAATTTTAAAATTTTATCTAGAAAATTGTTTATTTAATATTTTGTGTTGTTTTGGGTGATTTATCGCACTAATTTCTCAATAGAATGTTTTTGGATAATTGTATGAAAAAAATTAGATGCACCATAAAAAAGAGCAAATGATTTCCGTTCTAATGAAGTTTGTTTCATACGTCTAACGTAATTTACTAAATTTTGAAAAATAGTCACTTTTCTGGTAATTTTCCATTCGGATTTCTCAAAATTCTCGCAGCCGACGTTCTAATAACGTTATAATTTTCAATTTTGACTGGTACGTTTCTGTCGGATTTCAAACAAGAACGGTTAAAATATCTTTTTTCATTTTTATAATCAATTTTTTCCTGGTCAGTTCAAAAAGATTTTTCTCTAGCGAGCATTCTCCTGCGGAAGTTCCTCCGGAGACTTCCCAACATGCATTATTGCAATTTCATTGGCTGACGGTGCAGAGCGCAAGATATGTCATAACCTTAAACTGAATGACTCCGATTATTATTTTCGGAAGTGTCTTAACTTGTTTATTTGTCTCGCATATTTTGATTGCTGTATAATAATCATTTTCACGTTGCAATTTTTTAATATTGTTTCGAATTAACGCACTCTGTACTGTTTTTCTACAGTTGAAATGTCATTATCGCAAGAGAAAAAAAGCGGGAAAATCAATAATGCGTATCTTTTGTTTTGATTTTGTTTTCAGAGCTTTTTCGTGTCATTGTGGGTGGTTTTTTTTTTCATTTTGTTGAAATCCTGATTCCACGGACAACGATGTGCGCGCACTGCTAGTTTCACGATAAACGTAAATTCTGCTTAACACTTGAAAAATAGTGGGCTTTTGTTTATTTTTAAAAAAATATAATGAAACTTTTGATTGGAAAGAAAGAGAACTAAAGAGATTTGATCCAGTAGTCCGAAACATGCATGTTTCTTTCATTTTACGAGACGGCCACGGTGGCCTAGTGGTAAGGTTTCGGCCTTCAAACCGGACGGTTCAAGGTTCGAAACCCGATTCCACTGAATATCAGTCGTGTATTGGGCCTGTTGCACGCCAATCATACGAAGGGGTCAAACGTCCTCCCACTGGTGTGGTCAGGAGCTTGGAAAGGGGTGTACCAGCCCAGGCGTCATCCTCATTATCTGACCGTGGTTCAAAATTACGAGGTCCGTCCCAAAATAGCCCTCGTGTTGCTTGATGAAACATTAATATAACTAAAATTTTACGGGACATGAATCCAGTTGCTGAAAACAGACTGAACTACCCTCTACCATCCGACTTTCCATTAAGAGCGAACTTGCTCCTCCTGATGGCGTTTCGGGTTACGTCAGAAACGAAACTGAAACTGCGCACGGCCTCTTGAGCCACAATCTTCGACTCCTAACAATTTAGCTTAACTGAAACTCTTGAACTTAGAATTGAAACTTATGCAATTTACTACTCACTTTTATTCTTATCTTTTCTTCTAACTTCATGTAACTTGTGTTTGTTCTGTGTTGTGATGTTAGTGTGTAATTTAACTTATATATGCTTTTATAATTTGAAGGCACGGTTCAGCGTATTATTTCGTAGTGGATGTAATTCATTCTAATCGATTAGAAAAGTTTATTGCAGCTTTGGATACAAGAACGCAACTGCTTTCCCCTGGTCGAAACGAAAAGGTAGGACCATTTTGATGTTCAATTTATTTTGAATAATTCTTACCAATTCTGAATGAATATAAGATTAATTTCTTGACACCAGTATAATTGTCAAATTTCAGTGAGTATTTGTAAATATAACTTCAATGTGAGACTAACTATATTTTTGCCTTAAATACCACTTTATTTTCATAGAGATATCATTCAGTAGGCTTCTTATTTTCATTGGTATATATCGTTATCTTAATAAGAACATACCACAATTATTTAAGATCAGAGAAAATGTGTGTAAATCACTTGATACGAACGTGGAAGCATTCAATTTAATTTCTCAACAAGTCAAGAACTTGAAAATTCGGAATCCGTCTTGATTTTTTTAATTTTAAGGTATTGAATCTTTTCTATGAACTCTTTAGATTTATTGTCCAGTGCCTATAAAAAGATAAAATTCGATCGAAACAAATTAGAATCAATATTATATAAAGATATGCCTCAAGTCATAAAATTAACTTTTATTTTTGTTTAAATTACACTGCTACTAAAAACATTTTAACCATTTGCGTGGCGCAGTATGGACAAAGCTGGCTCTTGCGCCACGAAACACGAAACAACCAACCAACCTGCTAAAAAAAATAAGCAACAAAGTCAAAACTCGGAATAAAACAAAAACTATTTAATGGATATGCTTTAAAGTTGTACACGAGGTAGGTGTGGTATTACTAGACCACAAACAATAAAGCAAAGACAAACAAAAACACATATATTACGGCCGTCGCGGCACGACAGCCCAAATTGGTAGGCAGAATGTGCAATGGGAACCACATGCTAATAACGGGTATGATACCCTCTAGCTGAAATGCATGCTTCAGAACGGCGAGGCATGCTGACAATAGTGTCGTTGATCGCTTGTTGTTACAGTAATGCCCATTCCTGTAATAAGGCTTGTTGGAGCTCGTGGAGGGTGCCTAGCGGCACACTCCGACCTGCCACTCGTCTTCCCAACATGTCCCACACATGCACTATGGGATTCAGGTCCATTGATCTAGCAGGCCACGCCATCTGAGTATTGGTTTCACTCTCCAGATAACACCGCACCAATCGTACTCTATGCGGGTGGACGTTATCGTCCATAAATATCACGTCGGTACCCACTGCAGCGATAAAAGGCCGCACAAGAGGGTGTAGGGTTTCGTCGCGATATCGGACAGCTGTGACGGAACCCCCAGCGAACACATAGAGGTCGATTCGGCCGTTCGTTGCTATCTCTGCCCAGACAAATAGCCGGACACCTCTGTAATGGTCTCTTTCGACGATGTTTGGAGCCCGATAGCGTGTCCCTGGCTCTCGCCATATCATTACCCTTCGGGAATCGTTTTGGATGTTAAATCGAGACTCATCCGTAAAGAGTACTTGGCCCCACTGCTGTCCAACTGCGATGTTCACGGGCCCAATGCAACCGCGCTCTGAAGTGCGCTGGGGACAAAGGCACACAGGTCGTCGTGCGAACAGTCCTCCTTCATGCAGTCTGCGTGATACAGTTTGGCGGGATATGGGCCTTCCTGCAGCAGCAGAGAACTGCGACGCCAGCTGTCGCACTGTTAATGTCCTCCGGCTTCTGGCACATTGCAACAGGTAGCCATCGTCTGCAATTGAGGTGATTCTCCGGTGTCCAGACCCACGTCTTCTACTGGCGTTTTGATTCCTTTGGTAATGGTACCACAGTCTATGGATGACACTACGATGCACATTCAGCTCTCTGACAACAGCAGATTGTCTTGCATCAGCTTTCAACAAACATACTGACAGTCCTCCAACGCATCTCATCGTGCAAATGGTTTCTTCTACTCGTGCTTTCCGCTTTGGCTATCTCGGATTCCGCGGAACTATCGCTGCTTGCGAACTGAAGTATATATCCGGCAAGCCCCTTTTTAAGGAGTTGCGGTGTGATCGAGGGATTGAGTTTTATGCTAATTTTGGTTGCCTATTTGCATTCGGCAATGCAACCGCTACCTCATATGTAAATTGTATGTTTTAATTTACCGTTTTGCAAGTGTACCGAGTCTTTTTCGTGTTTGTTGCTTATTTTTTGACCAGGAGTGTATAAATGAAATTCTGACTTCAGATATAGCATACACATATTTCAATTCAAATGACATGCAACACACATAAAACATTCAATTCTGTTTTATAAATGAAATCTAATTTCTTCTTAAAAAGGGATGCCATTACTTTTTTGATAAAATAAAACGATTTCGTTTGTAAATGTATCATTGAAGTTCAGTACTGAAAACTAAACATGGATGGCAGTTATTTAATTTGTTTGAAATCGAGCTTTGCAATAATATGTCTGAATATTATTATTCAAGAAAAATTTTGATACTAAGATCAATTTAAAGCCATAACAAAAATTTATACGGAGGAGCATACTTTAAGGAGAAAAATACTCTTACCATTCACATTCAGAGAAATATTATTATTTCCTTTTCCTAAATTTAGCAATTTTCTCTACATTATGATAAAATTTATATTATTTATTAAGCTCTGCATCATTCTAAACTAGGAATTTCTTGCAATTCTCATTTGCAAAGTCACGCGATGCTCTGATCTGATAGGAATATTCGAACGAATTTCACATTGTGAATCACCAACGTATAAAACTTAATCCGATAATGATATGTTATTATAAATCTCTTCCCGTAGTTGCTTCATGTTCTTGCTTCCTGGAAGTGATATGCAAATTACAAACATTTTCAATAAAGGATGCCTTTAATTGAACGGACCTTTCTTAGAAACTGGAGCCATTCAAGTTACTAACATCTGATAAGGTTTAGCTATGAATGAAAAGGCTTTCTTTAATATAACCGGTTTCGCCTTGTTTGCCAGTGATGGGAAAAAGTGGAAATATTAGTTTCATAATTAAATAAAATATGTTTAAAATAGTTTAAACATATAATATTAATCATTTTTATGAAATATTGGAAACATTCGTCGGCATTATCTTATAGGGCATCATCATGAGCTATATTAATGGTTCAAAAGACAAGTAAAGTTACAGAACAGATAATCTGAACTTCTAAATTAAAAATAGCCTCGATCGCAAGTACAAATACGTAATATTAACTAGCTTTATTGAGTATTGGAGAAATATTGTCAGTATTTTAACATTATAATATTTATAGGCTAACATCTTAACCATATATTACGACATGCGATGGGTGATATACAAAAATTATTCAGAACACTCCACAGGGCAGACTGTTGAATCTATAGCTACCAAATTTGGCACGCGCTTATTTTTTCGGTAGTAGGCGCTCACTAAGAAAGGGGTTTCCAGCTTTTAATTAGAATTTTAATTAAAAATTCATCGAAATGTCAACGTTTGACCTCAGTAAATTGGAAATACATCGCATAAAAACCATTCTTACGCCACTTTAAAATTCAGTTATTTAACGTTTAAGCGATATCAATTTTATTTTTGGACAACTTTTTCATCAAATTTAAATATATTTTTAAAAAGCTTTTTAAGTATTGTTACGAACCTCTAATGTTGACTCCCTGCAATGTTAGTCTGAAGGCTAGGAAGACAGATTTACAGGCATTCCTATTGGATGGAAGCCAATGCCCCCCGACCTTGGCAATCATTTCGCGACTTAGGCGGCAAAATGAGAGTTTTTGAATGTGCGAGAATTATGACTCTCTCCTTCGGAGTTCTGTTCGCAGAGCGAATTGCTCAGCTGTTAGATGCTGAGCGCTATTGATAGTGCTTTTTCTGCTATTATAAGTGATTTGCTGTCTTCTTTTCGTGTTACTCGAGCTTTTCTGAAATATTCCTCAAATAAAACGTCGCTTTCATTTATCCAGCTTGTGGACTGCTTTCACCGGACGATTTTCGTAACAGTATATTTTACAACAAAACTTTTTATTGTTTTAGATACTGCATTTATACACGCGCGCGTCTTTACAATATTAAATACATTTTTTGCGTGTACACTATCGTTGCTATAATTAAGATTAATTTTTTTAACAATTTATAGGAGAACGAATAAAGCCTGAAACATTATCCTGCTCCGATGCTTCGTAGGAGAATTTCCTTTAAATTTTTTTAAGTGTTGTTATGACGAGCCAGAGGGCTGAAAAGCGAAATATGGCTACCTAGTAATTAATACTTATAAACTAAAAATGACATGGATTGAGAATATAAATAAACAATATAAATTAGCTTTATTGGATATTGAAAAAAAGACTGTTAGCCTGTTTTCGGATTATCTTCATGAGATCTGTACACGCTTAAACCAAACGAGCGAAATTCGATCCGATGGAGCGAATTTTCGCTCCTTTCCGTACTTGAAAGTGCATCGTCCTTTCGGAGGGTTTTGCAATCCTTCCGCGGAGCGAATTTCGCTCCTTTTTGTATTGAACGATTTCACTCGTTTTCCATTAGTTTTTAATTTTAAAAGGAGCGTGTTAAAAGAAATGTTCCTTTTTGAGAAATATTTTAAGCAATAATTTCGCTCTTTGTTGATTAATTTTTAATGTTAAGAAAAAAACGCTCTTTTTTTTTGGAAATGTTTTCATTGCTCATTTCGATACTTTTTGATTAATTTGTAACTTTATTCAAAGCGTTGAAAAGAAAAACGCTCTTTTTCTGGAAATGTTTTTATTGATTTCGCTCCTCTTTGATCAATTTGTAAACTTATTCAGAGCGTTTAAAAAAAACGCTTTTTTAAAAATGCTTTTAATATTGATTTATTAATTATTAACCTTTTATAAACGTTTAAAAGAAAACATTTTTAAAGCAATATTGAGACCAGTAATTTAGTACCTTATAAAGAGCATTATGAATAAATATGCCCCTTGAGGTAGTAAAATGCCGCTTATTATTTTATCCTTGTAAAGCTTTTTAATCACCATGAACGGTCTTTTACCTTAGTTTCATCACTTCTGCTATTTTAAAAACTAGTCAGAAACAATTGGGGGGTGCTTCTTTTAATACCAGCATTATTCTGCAAAGTACGACAGATTTCTATAATGGAAACAATTGTAAACTATTTATTAAAACATTATAATTAGATATAATGTTTTAATAAATAGTTTATAACAAATAATTTTTTAATGAAATTCACCAAAAGAACGGTACTGTTTACTAGTACAGTTGTTAAACTTAAAAATATGTGCCAAACACAAGGCTTATAACTGTACGTACAATAAACAAAAATTTTTTTTTTAATAATTCATTGTTTTATTTCTACTCTTTAAATATTTGTGAACATTCAATTAGACTGCAATCTTACTGCCTTATGAAAGGTTTTAAACGAATTCTTAGCCATACATCGCAGCGTGTTTTGAAATTTTGCATGTTTTTAAGATTTTAAGCCTGAAATTTCAAGAACCCATTTATCCTTTAAGAACATCTAAAGCACACAACACACCAGTTGTTTGCAAATTTTACTTATTCTCTTACGAATTATAATTTTTAGAAAATATTAATTATAAGGCTTTTGAGTTTGCACTGACTAGTAAAGTCTTGACAGACGAGTCAGCTTAAAAAACATAATACAGGGTGGCTACAGAAACTGTGAAAAAAATTTCCCTGACTAAACTTACAACATTTCCCTGATTTAAGGCTACTAATTTTATTAGTTTTCTGGCTTTCTCCCTACTCAGCATCACTGTATGTGTACAATATACATTATTAAAAGCACTTTTACCAGTTATTTAAAATGAAAAAATATTTTTATGAAATTTAATTTTTAAAAAATGGAATGAACATCCTAAAAAAATCTCTTAAAACAGTATATTACATTTCTTATATGTAAAAAATACTGGAAATTTTAACAAAATACTTTGTTTCTAAAACTGTATAAGAATTCTAAGAAACATTAAAACTACTCTTTGCAACACAAGTTAAACTATATTAACAATAGAGGTTATTATGATCTTTGCTCAAAACTTCAATAACTAATTAGTGTTCTTTGCATGAGTAAAAGAATAACATGTTGGAGCATAAATATAAAAATAGTATAATAATACATGCCTAATAATATATATTTTTGCAAAGATTTAAACAAGAGAAACTTCCAAAATATTGCTTCAAATCTTTATTCTTTAACAAATCATAAGAAATCAATTGCTCTAATCAAAAACTTATGCTTTTATAAATGAATATAAGTTTTTTTAATTCCATTTATTATTACAAATAATTCTACACATAAGATGCAAATTTATAGATAATAACTCGATTAAAAATAACTATTAATTTTTCCTGATGTTTAGAAATTTTTACGAATTTCCCTGACTTTTCCAGGTCGATAAAATTCCCTGATATCCCGGTTCTGTCGTTTCCAGTAATAATATCTTGATGATAAAAAATAAAAAAAAAACATAACTGAAAGAGAAAATGTCCTTAATACATCACTTACAAGTATTCAGAATTTTGTAAAAATTCAGCACAGTACTTTTATTACAACATAAAAATGCATTTTTGCATAAATTCACTGTAGTACAACCAAGTATTACACTTCCTACAATAACAACCAAGATGAAAAATGATTAATGAAAAAAGAATCGAACTGATGATAAATTACAGAATAAAAACTTATTGTAATAAGTACCTAATAAAGATAATCAGAAATGCGCATGGGTTAAAAGCTTAAAATAAATTTGAAAAGAAAGAATACAAATGTGTTACAATTAAATTTAAAATTATTATACTATATTTACATAGAAGCAAAGTATAACCAACTAGAGTATATAAATGTTATTGGTGTAAAGGCAGCTTTAAATACAGGTAAAACATAAATAAGTAAAAAATGATGTTACAACTCTCTTGATTACACATCCCAAGCAAAATTTTTGACATTCATAAAAATATTACACGCATATTTATCTGCAAATTTTATACCTAAAATTAACAGTCTGAATTTTTAACTACATTTATACTCAATTGCGCAAATCATTAGAAATCTACATTCAAAAAAATGAAAAATTTACAATTTTTTACTAATTGCTGTGTGTGAGTGTGGTTGAATTTTTATAAAATCCAAACAAAAATATTACACACTAAACTCTCACTAACAATCAAACATAACTCATTATTTCTTGACCAATAGCTAGTTATTTTGGTCAAATTTATTTAAATACATTGTACACATAAAAAACTGATTCATAATATTTGCCTACATGGTAGATGTTCATCTTGGGCCTTTCCCAAAACAAATCTATTTTTCTATATAAAACAACTGCGATTACATTTTGTTAAAATCCTAACTAAAATTAATTAACATTCCACTATTTGTGAGCAAATAGGGGACAATTTCTTATGTACAACCATTCCTATTATACAGATTTAAGATGTACTCGCCTGAAAACAATCTTCTACAAAAGCATAATACACATTTTTTTAAAAATATCACAAATAAAAGAGTAAATATCACTGCTTTTTACACAGTTATTCTAGTTTAAATACAATATATACAAAAATCAATGCACGATCATTCTTGTTTACATAAATATAAGAATGTGGAGAACTTTTCTCCACTGCACAAAATATAGGGCTGTGTTTCTAATATACCATCTACTGCTTCTTCTAAGCAACCATTTACCTATAAATCGAAAAAAGAATTTGAATTAGAAAAAATATTGAAAATATTCCTTTTAAATTGTTAAGAATTTTTTTTATTCCACAGAAAAAAAAAGTTAAATGCATAATTTAACCATAGCTTTTAAAAGAATTCATTTTAAACAATAATGACTGAAAAATGTTTATCCCAATGTATCTGAATAGGGCATAAGAGGGGATTTTAATCACTGATCTCCTGAAACCTGCTAAATAAATTATTTAATTAAAGAAAAATTTCTGCAACATAGTGAAGGACATTGTTCAAACAGAATTTTTAACAGTTAGTTTTTGTTTCCATATAAACATTTAAAGTTAAAAATTTGCTGTAATTGTCTTTTACAAACTAGTGGTTTAATTATTCTTACATACAGAGCAGTAAAAAAAGTTTTTGAATAAACTTTTTGAACAAATTATGGAATTAGGTCTTGACACATACTCCCCACACCATTCTATTGATTGTTGTCATTTTTAAGATGAGGCACACATCCATTTGTTTTGCACACATATTTGTAAAAATTTTATACAATATTTAACTTTTTGTTTTGAAATATATCATGGGACCTCTAGAAAACTCCCTTTTCTTGTGACTTTTGTTTGGTACAACTGTATGATGCATACAACTATAGTAAATGGAAAGCAGACATTGGTGAACAGCTCGCAATGTTTTGCTGTCGTGTAATTACAGCCTCAATGCAACAATGATTATTGAGTTTGAAAATAATTTTGATTATTCTGAAAGTGTGTGTGTTTAAAATTCTATAAAATCTCTTAAAATTGAAATAGAATAACAAAAATTTACCTTTTTCTTTCTTGGGCCAGTTACTGGGAACAACTCAGCAAGCATTAGCAATGCTGATAAATTTTCTAAAAAAAAAAAGTATAAATAACAAATATTTTCAAGTCCTCTATAAACAGTAATATCCCCTATAAATAGAACTCTTAATAAATTTGTCTGTAAACCTTAGACAAAAGCAAAGGCATAGCAATTAAACTATGAAGTATGGCCTCAATTTGTAACCTTCCAAATGTAATTAAAAATAACTGTTATATAAAAGTTACAGAAAGATTCTTTAGTTAGTAACCAAGCAATGGCATGCAAAATTTTAAACTAAAGCAAAAGTTAACTCTTTATGAATGAGAGAAATAAAAATATTCATAAAAAATTGTGTGTAATTTTTTTAGTATAAGTTGCAAAGCATTTGCAACTTAAATAGATGGATGACACTAATAGATGGATTTTTCCTAAACATATGATAATTTTTAATTAGTTCGCACAAACACAGTAATATTTCTATGAAAAAACCATGATATTTAGTAAAAAAGTTATGCATTATATAACTTTCTAAAGCAAATTCATTACTATTCTGCAATGAAAAAAAATTTTTATTTATTCAGTCATACCATTTACTTCTTCAGAGAATCTAACAGCAACAACTTTTTAGCATTTGAAACAAGTATATCCAGGCATTTTATAGATGCCAGTGCCGATGATTAAATAGCATAACCGAAAATCAAAAATTAAAAAAAACAACATATTTCTTAAATTATATTTACCCTACAGCACCGAGTTCAACGTGTAGAGGGAAGCTTATAGGGAAGTATGAAGATGCGAGAGAAATGGAAAAGGCTAATTTTACCCAAAATAATCTACTGCACCCCCCCCCTCAAATATTCCAATAGTTGAAAAATTTAAACTAAAAACACTCATCCCAATGCACAATTAATAATAATAAAAACTAGTTTTATGCTTATAAATGACTTTTTCATTTAGGTAACTGGTACATCAATAGGAGACAAAACATAGAATTTTAATAATATCAATGGAAAGTAAATCTATAAGAAGAAATCCAGATTGATTAAGAAATTCTCATAACATTCTAAAAATGTATATATAAAAATATAAAAAGTGAGATAAATAAAAATAAGTGTGATTAATATATTGGATAAAGATAATTTTCATTATTTTAAATTTCTTCCTGAACTTTCTTATGGATAATCTATAATGATAAATAATTTTCTAATAAATAAAGTGGCATAAAATAATGTATTCAGAATGAAGATATCTCTTATTTCTTATTATTTTTAATGTCTCAGGAATTTTCAAATTTGCATTCAAGTATAACATATGTCAGGGATTGTTCAGAATGGAATTAGGTTATTTAACAAAGATTTTGCAGAATGTGCATAAATATAATATCAGTCATATAAAAAATATCTGGACAGATTCCTGACTTTGAAATACGTTAAAGGGCAATTTTAGAATTTGAAAGTGAAACTCACCATAAAGTAAATCTTCTTAACTTCAATTCATTTTAACGTGCTTCCATAGATATGAAGAACGCTGGCTAAAATAGAAAGATATCACCCAGTCTTATCTTATCGGCCTGTGTAGAAACAGATAAGGAAAGGCGCCAAATCGTCACGTGATGATTATTAACCAATGATTTTTTCGGAAACCCCTAGTGTCTGAAACAGTAATTATAAATCGCTCCTTAAACGATCGAACTAAGGGGAGAATTCCGATTCCATTTTCTGTTTCTTGACGGACAGGAAGTGGGAACTGGTTTGCGAGGATAAAAGAGTTTTAAAGAGCGGTTTTTTGTACTAAAAGATCGAAAAGGTGGATTTTTTCATTCGCTCCCTTTTGAATTCAATTGAATTTAGCGTGTAGTTTTGGGTAAAAGAAACAGGGTTATAGAGAGCTAATTAGCACCTGCAAACTAAACCAGCGGGAGTTGTCACCCCAAAAGTTCCTCGTATCCGCCCTAACATGGGTAGGGAAAAAAAATACACCAAGCGTGCCCTTACACAGGTGAGAAAAAGCACGCGAATCCGTCACGCATTTTTTTTTTTTTTTTTGCTTCTTAGAATGGCGAAGAAACCAAATATGCGATTTCAACGCCTTTTTTTCAACCTATTGAAACGAAAATCGGGCACTGTTCTACAATTAATGTTAGCAGACCTCATACCAATTTTTATGTATCTAAGTTTAGGAATTATCGTGTTCACAAGTATGCGATTATACAGACCGACAGACAGTCGACCCTTCAATGGATTTTGTCCAAAATTTGATACGAACCTATATTCTTGATGATAAAACTGTGCACCAAATTTTATCCATCTAGTTATTTAAGTTTTTGAGTTATCGAGAACACGGACAGACAGACTTCCCCTAGACGGATTTTCTTCTAAAATTTGACAGAAACCTACAAATTATGTGCAAAGATAACGTACGAAATTTCACCTCTCTAGCTCTAACCTTTTTTGAGTTATCGTGTTCACAGACACACAGGCAAACAGACACAATTCCAAATTTAAGTTTTTCATGCTCAAAGAGGTCTAAACCGTGGAGATACACCAAAATCTCGAGTTCGGATTATTTGACGATTACAATACTTTCTCTTTGTATACTTCGTATACGAGAAAGTACAAATACATGTACTGGAGGTATAAATATATAATTAGCCTTACTGAATATTAGGAAAATATTCTCAGCATTTTTTCTAAGATTCTAATCATGATTTGATAGATTTATAACATTAATTGTTCAAATATGATTAAGGAGCTCTAATTTGTGCCTATGAACTACTAAGAAATACCATGGATTTAAGTTTTCATACCTTTTTAAATCCAATATGAAAAAGAGAACTATGTAAATCAGGAATCAATTAGTAACGATAATTTTGCTTGCATGGAAGTTATATTATGAATATTGCTGAATCTGAAGAAAAAAGTTATTTTGAAAATAGTGGTTAATGCTGATTGTTAATTAGCCTTGTCGATCCAAGTGTCCATTAGCCATACTTTTACACTTTCGAGATTTATGGAACATCGAAGTACATTCAAATAAATGCAATTTTTTAAAAATCGGTCTTAAAAGGGTTAAATTCTTTCTTTCTTTTCTTTTTAGATATTGCACCAAGTTTCTGATAGTCTTTCTTAGAATTGTTGAATTGTTAAATTAAGATTAACGACCAGTTTCAAAAGAAAACTCAGGCTTTTCTAGAAACTTCAATTCATAATTTTGAATCGTGACCAAATGACGAATGGAACAATTGAGTCGAAGCCTGCTTGCCCTTTCAAATTTCCGGACCAAAGCAACGGGATAATGCTTGAAACCAACAAATGAAACATTTACTAGACCCGCGTACAAGTTGGATCTTTGATGGAAAATAGTCCCGAATCCTAAACCTGCCTAATCCGAAGATCAAAGATCTAATACATTGCAGAAGTGGTCCTGGTACTTTTTCCCAGAAAAACTGAATAAGAAGTTGTTTTCACTTAAAACTTCTTTAAAAGAGTTCTTTATTTCGAAATGAACATAATCATTCATATATAATGATGTAAAATATAAAATAATAGTTAATTATATTATTTTAGATTCATTACTAAAATTGGAGCATTTAAAAACATATCATTCGACTCGAAAAACATATCATTCGATTCGAATATTTTTTAATTAGAAGATACTTATTCAAAAATCAATTAAGTTTCAGATTACTAAATTATTCGCTTGTTCGAAAAAGCCCCGAAATGTTAATTTTATGTGTAAATAAAATATAATGTAAAAGCGCAGATTGCTTGGTTTGGGGAAAAAATTGCAGCGGTTAATTGCATAAAGCAAAGTGCTTTTGATAAGATTTTACAAATGTTTGGAACCGTAATTACGTTCACGTATTTTTTTGGATTTTTATAAACAGAAAGAAATAGAAATATATCAGACTAATCGAGAAAAATCATCAATTATATAGAAATAAAAAGTATATTTTAAAAATTGTTTACCATTGCTCGATAATTGGAATATCTAGTTGTATGAAGGTTTTAAAACTTCTCTAATTTTTTTGCAATTTATTTAGCTATAAAAGAATAAAGCATTTAAAAAATTAAACTTGTCTTTTCATGTAATTAGTAAATTGTTTAAAATGCTTCTACATTTTAACGCACAGTTTATAATTGTTCATTAAAATTGTTTTTGATGTCATTATTAAATTTTAAATCGTTATTTCTTAAAATTGTTTTTAAAATATTTACTGTTATATTTAGTTTAAAGTTTGTCGTTTTCGCTTGCTGTACTCATTTTTAGGCGCATTTTTTAAATTCGAATTTCAAAACAAAGCAAATTTTTATTGCTGTCCAGTCAGTTTTGAATTAACCAAATATTCCACTGAATAACTGAATTAATACTTCGCAAATTCAACACAAAATGGAACAGTTTGTAATAATTTAATCAGTCAGAATAATTGATGTATTCATTTATTGTGCCTCTATTTTATAATTTGCAATATGTAAAACTTGTTTATATAAACTAATTAACAATTGAAATTTTACAAACTCCTGTAAGGTATCTATATTTCATAAGTATGTAATAATCAATAATGTGTTAGCAAGATAAATATAATTTAAATTGGCCCATAGCATTCAAATGACACTGCTCACCTCCCATTACATATTCCTAATTCACCCAGCGAACAAAGCAGCATTTGTAACTAAGTTAAAAGCATGGAAACCACCAAATTCAAACTAAAGGTTTATTAGATAGATCGATACATTCATCCGAAAATTCAGCGAAAAGTTTCCACTGTCGCAATCACCCACCTACCACCAATGAATGCTCTCCCCAATTATCAGCTTCATTCTGATTATCCGTAATTTTCCATAACGCAACCCTTTTAAGCGAATAAGTCCTACTAAACATAGCTACGAGCCAAGAAATTCATCAATCAACTAACTAGCGTTACTTGAGGAAAAGGCATCCTACTCTAATCATAGCAACCTAAAACTAGCCTCTCTAAAATGCTTGTACCAAAGCAGAAACAGACATTGGCACATCTATTCGGTGGCAGGAAGTTAATATGGGCCGGAATAAAGATTAGCTCTGGTCGACTTTAATGCTATTAATTATACTGAAAGCGCGAGCGTTGTGTTAGCGTGCCCCTTATTAATACAGAAACCATTACAGGGTAAGGGATATGATAATAGCCCTGCATTGTAATTTGATAATGCAAATATTAGCGACGTCCCAATGACATTTCGAGTCGGTTCGTCCCCCAGTAGGAATTATTGCAGATCAAAGGTATTGAACTCGCCCTGTTCTGACGTTTGCTCCTTGAGATGTTGGTCATGTCGGGCAGTGGCGTGATTGCCACCAGAGCTAACAGAGTTATTGGACTCGAGGTGGGGTTGGATTTAAGCGGGGAGACAGATATATCTTGCGGCGTAAAGGTGAATTGTCAAAGCATGGGAGAATAGGGAAAGATACGTTAAGGTGGAATATACCGATAAGATTTTTCTGAAATTTCTGTTTTACTTCTATAAGGCTTCTAAAGTAAACGAAAAATGTCCTCAGAAATATTGTATTTAACATTTGTGAAAATTTAATGTCTGAAGCTTGAGTAAATTACATTATGAATGCCTTGTATGTACTAGACCACTTCTACTTCAGTACTTTTGGGCTAAATTGCAATTTCTAATTAAGTGAATAAAATATACTCAGAATTAGAGTTAGTATATCGTCGTCGTTCAGGTAGAAGTCGCCAAGGGCAAATTTGTAGTTTCGAGATGTGGTCAGTTTAAGCTAAGTTAATTTTGAATCTCTATGATAACAGTAAAAATTATTCTACAGATTTCCAGTTTCCTACGGTTGACTTACTGATGTTTAAATAACAGATTTCTATCACGAAATAATTGATTGCAAATTCTAATTGACAGCAGAAGTCCATCAAATGATTTTTGAGCACTTAGTGATTTCTGCCTGAACGCGAAGACGATATGGGTTCCATATGGAAGCTATACAAATGCTGTTTTTGGGGCGTAGCTCTTGGCTTTGAAGCGTGGACGTTCCATGGAAGGGCGACAGGTTTGAAGCGTGGAAGTATAAAATCCGAGCTATTGTTCCATTCTCCAAACATCCATGCGAAATTCGAATCCACGATCCTTTGATCCCAATGTCGATACTGTTTCACCGGCTAATTAATGCTGCCCGACGATTGCTGAAGTGACATATATATCTCGTAACGAGGAAGAGAACTTCTAGAACAGAAAAAAAAAACATAAGAAAGATGCAGTTCGGATCCGCGCCGTAGATTTTTCGTGAAAATATCGGGATAAAATCATAAAAGAAGTGTTTCGTATTAATATGTGATTTAATTATCAATCTCTTTAATACAATATTTACACAGAGTAGTACAATGGTTACAGGATAGATAAATAACAAGCTACCACAGACCCTTGCTACATGCCATAAACTTGTGATTTATCTATTCTGTAACCATTATACTACTCTGTGCAAATATTGTATTAAAGAGATTGATAATTAAATTACATATTAATACGAACATTTGTTTTATGATTTTATCCCGACGTTTTCACGAAAAATCTACGGCGCTGACCCGAACTGCCTCTTTCTTATGTTTTATTTAGAGTAGCTTTTGATGGCATTTCGCGTATGTGCAGTAAAACATTATTTACTACAAAAGCTCATATTTCCCGTAATATTCAAATTTTTGAATTCTAATTTTAATACAATGTTTCTTTGACGTATTGTGAAGTATTCTATAAGTTTCGTACAATTGGAAAGAAAACTATGCATGTTATAATGAAAAAACATACGGAGTTTGAAATTTTCAATTTAATAAAAATTTTTACTTATATTCTGATAAATATTTTTATTGTCTCACTTTGGATCCTAGTAAAACTTTTCAAGCTCTTTAAAACGACACCAGAATCAACCTCCTAGCTAAACGCGTTTCCACGCTACACTTATTTATAACCTTACATAAAGCTAATTCATAACAATCAAGCGCATGCGCCTACACTGGTACGATGACGTCACAGACAAAAAATACTGTGCGACTAACTCTTACCGATATGATCTATCCGTTGTGGGGGTCAACTATTCTTTTCGCATTATTAGTCTCGTAGTTATTAGAGATTCAAATCTGATGATATTTTGTCACACAAGAAAGTTCGACCGACTATCACTGTAACGAGTGGAAAGACGTTTTCACGTCAAAAAGAAAAAGATTAATATGAACGGAAAACACCAAGAAGATATTTCTTAATTTTTTATTTTCTTTCCCTTAAACTACAGTTTTTAAAGAGGAAAATCCCTTTTGATTTGGGAAAAATGTTTCATACAGAAATTTCAGAACATTTGTCATTCTGAAAAATGCTTACGTATTATATTTAATCCCCAGACAGAATATGGAGCATATATATTTCATATTTTGTCTGGAGATGTCATGCATTCGATGCAATAAAAGCTCTGTAGACATTCTTGGTATCAAGTGTATTTTATTGTTAATTTTATTTTAAAATCCTTTCTGCTATTTCAGAATAAAATGAAGCTGTTTCGACTGAGCCTTATGGATTCCAAAGACTCGCACAATATAAGACAAATGGAATGCTGCATTTGTTGAAAGCAATTTGTCATAATTTGTTTTGTAAAATGGAAAACAAAACGGCTTACAGAATAAAGTTTGAAGAGTGTTAAATATATATTCTAATGCGAAATATTTTCAATGTGTATTCGCTCAATTTTGCTTAGGCGAAAGGTAAACAAAAAAACAATGTTAACCGAGGCAGAATCTAAAATATTTTCAAATAAAATGAATTCAATGATGTAAATTTTTATTAATTTATGAGTCGCACGATCTTTTACAATTTATCTGAAAAGTATCTAATGAATGAAGGATTGCTCAACTAATTTCAGAATGTTAAGTATGACTTTGTTATGTATTAAAAAATACGTTATATTCATTTGTTTTCAACGAAATAAATTATATTTATCTGAAAAGTAACTGATGAATGAAAGATTTCCCGACTAATTTCAGAATTTTACGTATGGCTGTGTTATGTATTAAAAAAAACATTATATTCATTTGTTTTCAACGAAATAAGTTATATTTTGTTACACGGCTCTTTCAAATAATGGAACTAATAGTTCACAAGTAATATGAAAAAAAAATTTAAAGTCAATTCCTACTTAGGTCAACAAAGAAAAATTTTATTTTAGAAATTTTTTTCTTCCATATAAAACTAAAATTAATTAATTAAATTTAATTAATGAATTAATATTTGAAAAAACTGTATTAACATCAAGTGTCATCCACTGCAAGTTTTTAAAAATGTATTTGAACTTGAGTGGATGAATAAAAAGTATTTTATTAACGATTGAAAATTTGAACAAGATATGTAAATATATATAGGGAAAGTGTGAACTAATAGTAGGAATTGGAAGAAAAAAAGACCTAAGTTTATTCATTCAAACGGGGAACTAAACAATTTTTGTGGCAATTCCCAACAAGAGATATTTTTCAGAATGTAAATTATGTGCAAAAATGATATGTCTTGAGTAAATCTCTTGACCCGGACGTGATTTGAACACGCAGTCTTCTTATTTGGAGTCAGACGCGCTACCGTTGCGAAACCGAGTCCCGTTCCGCATTTCTTATCCCTACACCATGATCGTAGCCTGTGCGAGGCTCTAATAAATAAAATTAATTAATTAAATTTAATTAATGAATTAATATTTGAAGAAACTGTATTAGCATCAAGTGTCATCCACTACAAGTTTAAAAAAATGTATTTGAACTTGAGTGGATGAATAAAAAGTATTTTATTAACGATTGAAAATTTGAAAAAGATATATAAATAAATATATATAGGGACAGTGTGAGCTAATAGTAGGAATTGAAAAATGATAATGAATGAAGTGATGTTTTTATTACAAAGTGGTCATTACGTTCGGAGTAAATATTTTTCAATTCATAATAGATATATTTGAAAATATTATTTTTTAAAATTATTATTTTATTTGCGGTAAATATTTTAGTTCCGATTTTCTTTAGCTTTCCATTTCTAGTACACTACTTAGTTACTTAGCAAAAGTTGTCATCATGACTTTCTTTATAGAATTTAAATTCTATTGAGGTACTCTCGTTTTAAAAACAATATTAACATTTGCGTTCTCCTCACAAATATGACCCACTCTTATTGTGCTCACCTGTAGAAAAGAATTTTTAAATCTCCTAATTATATGATATAGACATTTTCTGTTTTATAAACCACGTAAAAACGCAAAAGACACCTCAGATATTGAAGTATGTCTAAGCGAATATTGTTTTTAAATTAATTGTTATTCTGAATTAATTAAAGATTTAAATATCAAAATTTCTGTGATTCGATGCACGAGTCAGATACGCCATTGTGTATGAAGGGGTTAATTCAAAAATTTTAAAAATAATTTTATTATTGTTATGAATATTTAAAAATTAAACCAAAAAAGTAGACAAAACAGTCTACTTTTCTCAGAAAGTAGCTAATTTAATCTCCAATATAAGAAATGAATATTCCAGGAAAATATGGACAGAAAAATAACTCATTAAACTTAATAATCAGCAAAGCAATGTGCTTACAGTTATTTGCAATAATTGCATGATGTGCAACAGATTCGAAATTTGAATGGGAGAGTTAACATGTAAGCATAAACTGACTAAATGTTTATCTATACTTATATACTTATATACTGAGAGTGTGTGCGCGCGCTATGTCCAGACGAATCTGTCGCACACACAGCCATGGAATTTGGCACACAGGTAGTCGTAATGGTGACTCAATGCACTTCGAAGCCCAAATTTTAAATTTTTTTATTTAATATTTTGTGTTGTTTTTGGTGATTTTTCACACTAATTTCTCATTAGAACGGTTTTGGATAATTGTACGGAAAATGGAAATGCACCATCGAAAAGAGCAAACGATTTCCGTTCTAATGAAGTTTATGTTGTACGTTTAACATAATTTACTCAATTTTGAGAAATTTTTGAAAAATAGTCATTTTTATAGTAATTTTTGATAAGGATTTCTTTAAATTCTCGCATTTGACGTTCTAACATCTCTATAATTTTCATTTTTTTCCAGCTTATAACTGGAACATTTCTGTCGGATTTAAAACAAGAACGGTTAAAATATCTTTTTCCGTTTTTCTTATTAATTTTTCTTTTATCAGTTCAAACAGTTTTTTTGCTAGCGAGATTTAACAGCAAGAGTTTCTCTAGACGGTCCAGATTGCATTGTTGCAATTTCATTGGCTGGTGCGTGACCTTCCTCGCTGCATTTCTACAATCCGATTCCTTCCGGCAGGTGACGTCATTACATCGCGTCACTGTCGATAGAAAAATTAGCGGGAAATTCAATAATGTGTATCCTTTGTTTTCAAAACTTTTTCGTGTCATTGTGGGCATTTTTCCCCCATTTTGTTGAAGTCCTGATTCCACGGGCAACGCCTTGTGCGTACTGCTAGTTCTGAATAAAGACGAATAACTGATTCTTGTTCAACAACCATAGAAATCCATCAAAGATGTAATGTAAAATGTCCAAACTTCGAATGTAAAATGAGAACATATCTCGCTTGTTTTCGTATCTATGATGAGCAAATGTTGAAACAGACGAGGATTTAACAACTCTTCTGGATTTAAGAACTTTATAGTCTCGGGAGAATTTCACAATTCTTTAAATAGTTGAAGTTTTAATGACTGTCTATAATTATATAGTTAGATATGGCTATAGTTTAGAAAATATTTAAACATTACAGATGATTTATTTGGGCTGCATGCTATCTCCGACAGGAAAGATTTCATTAAAACACTTATAAACTCATAAATATTTTTCAAAGTTTAATTATGAATTTTAATAATCTAATGAATATAAAAACTCAAAAATATAAAATATTATAAGGCGAAAATAAAATTATTTTTGTTCAAATACTCAAAAAGTGGCATTCTTTTTTTTTTTCGACTTAATTCGACATCGATTCTAGATATATACATTTAAGAAACTCATAATTTCTGAAATAGAGCAAGAATATCAAAATCATTTTTCCCATTATTTAAAAATTTTATCAGATACTTTTTGAATTCAGGTAGCTTGTAAAAATAGCTGATAACAGGTAACTAATATTTACCAGAAAATGAAATTTTATGTATGGTTTATGCATCAAATCTGTAGATCTGTATCAGATTTTTGACCAACTTGATCAACAAAATTATGCACTGCTCTAAAATACGTATTCGATTCTCCTGTCTATACGACTATGCTAATCACAAAGAGTGCAATAATGTGGAAATATACAAGAAAATAGAGGCGAGAACACTTAATTTTAGTGAAAAAAGTCAGTTTCGATCGATTATTCAGCGCTATTATTACTTGCAATATCAGTATTATTATTGTTGTGTAATGAGAAATCTTTTGTCCCTTCACGAAATTAATTTCCTTGACCCACATAACAAATTGTAAGTATGCTTGTTTTTCTTCGAAAGAAAACTATTATTTACTAAGAATATTACGAAAGTTATATGCTTGTGAGCACAATCGTTGTCGATTAATAGCACGTTTTGTAACGAAATTTTTTTTTAAACATAAAATGGAAAGTAGATTTTAGATACTGTTCTTTACAAATGAAAGGTTCAGATACGCATCTATCTTTTAGATATTGTGACAAAGAATGAACATTATTATGCTCCGATGGATTTTTATTCAAACAGAAAGTCGTCTAAAATACAAACAATAAAAAATACAATAAAAAATACCAAATGTATACTTTCATTTAAATGCAAACAAAATATGCTAAACATCCATAAATGAAAAATGGATTTTCCGAATGACCACACGACCTTGCATTATTCTACATACTACAAAAAACGTCATAATATTCTTTAAACTAGTTTGAAACACCTAGAACACAATGCTACTTTTTTGATAAATCACAATCTTCAATGACGTTGGGGGAGTTGACACTTAGCATACTTGCCCGTAATGAACCTGGAATTTCCACTGAAAAAGCAAGTTCCCGTGGGTGGATTACCATTATTAAATCATCTGGATTTCCATTATGTTCTCGCTAAGCATTTAAAGCCTATTCATACACCCACTCCAAACCAACCAAATCAAGAATTGCGCGAAACAGCCTTTTTTTGCACCTGTAAGAGGTTTGGTGGGTTAAAACCTTGTATCATTCAATCTCTTTAACCGGTCTCGCCCACAGAGAAGATATATAAAACCTCTCCCGTTTCCAACAAGTGTTGTGGCGGATGTTAGGAAGACCCGAAGATATCAAATCTCCGTATAAAATAAGATCGACCATGTCCCCAGAGGAATGTGTATTATATTACTAAATAACGGATTCGCGGTTGTCATAACACCTATTTGTGGCCGTAGTATGATGGATAGGAAAGAAAGGAAGAGAAGAGAAAGATCAAATTGCGGTTGATGTCGGTTTTTTTTTCATTTTATTTTATTTAGTTATCTGTCTTTTCTATTGTTACGGTGGACTTCAATGCTGAGTCAAGTTCGAACTGGTCTCACTTATCTGAAGTGCTTGTTTTAAATCGTAGATATATTACATTCAGTTCGAACTGGTCTCACTTATCTGAAGTGCTTGTTTTAAATCGTAGATATATTACATTCATGGGAACATTGCTGATTCAACGTTGATAGGACCACAAAAAAATTTTATTTATCCAAAAATTTGAATTAAAAAAAGTAATAAGGAAAGCAATGAGAAAATGGCAAATTTTAGATTTAAGAGTTTTAATTAGTAGTAGGTAATTAACAAATAAACAGTAAGTAATTTTAGCAGATAAAGTAATTAATGTAAGTAAATGAAATAATAAAATCATTTATAATTAACTTTTAATAATTTTAATAAGTAAGGAATTTTATAAACAAACAATATAATAGCAATTTGAATACAAAAATTGTGCAAAAAATTTTGAAAATAAACAATACATTTTTAGTACATTTTGAAAGTATTGGTGTATTTTATGAACACAGAAACTAAGTAGAGAACATTCTTTATTTACTAAAATGCTTTTCTAAATGCATTTTATTTATTTTTATTTTATAAAGTATATTGATAAATGCCTTATACAAGCTGCAGTATTGCAGCAAGAGGACAAGGTTCTTAAACCATTTGCGAAACAAGACTTTCTAATTTCACTTCTTTTTGGTTGTGAATCAAATTGACTACAGGGGAAAAGTGTTAGCACCTTTCAGGTGCTAGCACTTTTCCCCTGCAGTCAATTTGATTCACAAGGTTTCAAAAACTATCTGCTGAACTAGAGACAGTAGCCAATACAAGGATGACGACCGGTCCTAAATTTATATTATGTTTCCAGATAGCATAACTACGAAGAGGAGATTTTTTCCCTCTTCCTGTAGAGGTAGGATCTCAGCGGGAGTGGACAAAGGAGTCATCGTGACTTCACATTTCCATTCCAGGGATTTTGATGTTGAAACACAAAAGTGCTTTCACCCTTTTTCGTAACAATATAATTTTGAGAAGACAGGATTTTATCTTACGCATTAATCTTGTAGAAAAAGTGCAAAATACTAAAAACTTATAAAAATGCTGTTAACTAACGCCAAAAATTCGTGCAGATTCCGTAACATTCGTTCCAAGTTAAGTGAAACTGATTACTAGCAAGAGCATCGCAATACAGATTATTTTTAAGGATTTAAATAGTCAGAAAAATGTAATTTTATGATTACATTTTTCTGACTATTAAAAAAATTATTATTTCTATGAGTTCAAAATAAAAAATACAAAAATGACTAAATTTTATGAATTTTCTCGCAGGTAAATTTAACTATTTCGAGCAGTGGAATCAAACTGGAAAAATCAAAATCTAAAACTGTCACTACTATTGTTTGGTCACTTTACCGTAGACATGAACATTATCAGGAGCCTACATATAACAGAAATTCATAATATTCGAAGAATTTATGACACTGAACTGACTTGATTCTCTTTAATATGGGATAGCATTCTCTATATTGTAAAAGTCTGGTAGAGAAACCTTTCAAAGCATTTAAAATAAATCTAATTATTTTTTTATGATGACCTATTTGCTTAAAAATAATGAAAGGGGAAATCTGTGATATTTTATTCAAAATTGCGAAAAATTCAGGACATTTAGCTAAAAAGCGTGAAAAATCAGGGACATTTTTTCAATGTAACACTATTATAGATTGCTATTGTCCCTGTTAACCCTGGACTTTCAGTCTCACTACAAAATAAACGTCTTTTTATCAAAGACAAACCATCCTCTCTACATCATCAAGTATCTAAAAAGAGAGACCTGCAATATTAAGACAGCCCCTCACTCTCTGCGCACCCAACCTATTCCATATAGAACGCTTTCGCCCATATGCTATCTGAGTGGGCAGATGGCGAGGTGGCGGGAAGGCGAGGTTGTATGCCATTAATGGAGAAGGTGAGTTCAGAGGGGTCAAAACACTGAAGAATAAAGTGAGAACAGGGGGTCAGGTGACCTAGTGTGCGGTCGTGACCATGTGGGTGGAGGCAACACTTCTTTGGAACGGAAACCCGGCAGTTAAAAGAATCTTTTTTGCTTGTTTATTCTTTCACGTTTGGCTTTTTTTTTTATTTCTTTAAAGCTATCTAGTTTCAGGCGCCTTTTGACATGTTTGGATTTCGCCTAATTGAATAGCATCTGCCTAGGAGGAAAAAGGGGAGAAAACTTGTTATCGTGATTTGATAAGGTGCAAGGGGGTGTTTTTGCTTAGAGATGAGCGAGTTCAGACCTAGGATCGCTGATAAGAATGTGAAAAAGCAAGTAATTCAAGTTACAACAAATTTGTTTTTGTTACCGGAAATGAAAATAGTAAAAATCTTTAACTTTAATTAAAAACTGCTACGTTAAAAGTTATTTTATTGAGTTAAACAATCTAGAAGTCACAAGTTTCAACTGTTCCATAAATTTCGCTAGCTATGCTATTGTAGACTGATTTATTACAATATTAAATCGTTAAATTATATTATACTATGAAAGTTTTGTATGTAAATAACAAATCGCTTGGCTGCAAAAGTAATTAAACCGGAGGCGTAGTGACTAAAGGGCAAAAGGCGCCAGACCTGGGAGGTAGCGTGAAGATAAAACAGTAATGTCAAATCTGACTTGGAAGTGATAAATGTTAAAAGCCTCTGATACTACTACCCTTGATACTTTTCTAATTTGGACCTAATCGCAAGGATTGCACCTAAATAGAGATAATTTTAGAATGAACCAGGGGTTAAGGAGATGAGGGTGATGATAAGAATAAAAAAATATAGGATATAAAGCATTTGTTTTTCTGAATATGAGTAAATTTAAAACTCAGATTACGATTATTGAAATTTTAGAATTAAAATTTATATAAGTGCTTATTTTTATAAAATATTTGCCATTTTTTTAGGGAAATTTATATTGAAAAAAACAACGATACCTTTCTCATCTAACAAGCAAATCTCTAATTTTTCTGACAAGCATAACAAAGCTGTTTGGTGGATATAAAGTCATTTTACTAAACATGATTTATATTTTCGTAACATAAATAAAGAAGGAAAGAAAGATAATATATGTCATTAAATGCGAGCACTATTTTTCAAAAACATTTTAGATATGTTAATGTATATTTTTTTAATGAGATTTAAACATTATTCTTTTAAAGGGTTTTGGAAATCTGGGGGAAATTACAAATTTATATACAAAAAAATATATATATATGAGTGCGAATCTACCAATAGAAGGCACCATAAACTCTTAAAATCAACGTGGAATTTTTCACTAGGAACTAAAGAAAAAGAACGAATAAACAATTTAAGATTACAAGTTAAGAAGCTCAAATTATTTTCTCTTAATAATCCATAACCCTTTAATAATTCTTATTTGTATTAAAGAACCGATTAGTCAAATAAGATTTGAAAATCAATGATTTCTGTAACAGAAATTTGAATGTAATTGTAAATGTGTGTGTAACAAAATAAAATGTTATTTTCCTTCATAATAAGCACGATTTAAATTTGGTTAGGTTTTTGATTCAACGTAATAAGACTTAAGTAATTTAGTCAGTTAGATAGATAAGCTAAAACAATGGTGGCCGTAAAGTAATATCATAGGTCCTCCTTTGGTTCCATCTCTTTTCTTCTCATAGTTTCATCTTTTTGTTCTATTTCCTGTTTATTAATTTTCTGTTCATTACAACGTGCCAATTTTTTCCAAGGAAATACTTTTTTATATCCGCTTCATGCTAAACAGTCTACTTTGCGAATCAGACTACCAAATGCGTGACCGGATGTGGGCTTTTAACTCATCAAATCATTCGACCATATCATCCTCTTTCTAAGCCAACTAATTGTTTCACTTTCCTAAGAACCTATCAGAATTCAGTACAAAGAAAAACTTCTTAAAAAGCGGTGTCTAAGACAGCTTGATAAACGTATAACAATCAGCTTCAAGTCCTGTCCTGGCGGAAACTGCGAATATAAAAACATAAACTACTGGATGCCAGACGAGACGTTGCGAAGAAAAGGTTACACCTGGCGTTTCTTTTACTTTCATTAATAGCCGCGAGGGGCATCGGTAATTTACTTTTTTAACGTGTTCTTTTTTCTTACGTGCATCGTCGCTTGCATCATTTTTTTTTCTTTTTCGGTCCGTTTTTTTAGCTGCAGGCTCCGTTCGTCAAAGAGGTCATGTAGCGTCAAAGGCGTGGCTAGCAACAGACTTGTGTGGGAAAATTGCTCCGATCTTCTCCCGCACGTGCCGAACAATGTTCCCGTCGATAGATGGCGACACAGGTAGCTTTTTGGAACTTTTCGGGCTGAGGAAAGAAGCCGACTTTCGGTTTCGTATTGTGCTTTTTGAGAGAATGAGCCAAAAATATTCGAATAATATTTTGAAAATATGGTTTCAGTTACTGTTCATTTTTAAATAACTAATATTCTTCGATAATTGAAGCTTCATGTTACATGCCACTTTAAAAGATGTGAGTTGAAATGAAGCTAATTTTATACAAAAACGATTCTAATGAAAATAATTAAAACTACATTCCAGAAAGCAATTAATGACCTTTATTAACTTAGGGCTTATTTCTTATAGACAATTATAAATGCAAAATGTGTTGGAGAAAAGATTGTTTTCATATTAATGGTAATGATGTATTTATAATATAATATTAGAATCAGTTATTATTATGATCATTAATTATTTTAAAGTATACTTTATAATGTATGGAAGCTGATTGATAAGAATAATTATGAGTCGTCTTATTCTTTGAGATAAAAAAAATTGGACAATAAGACGAAATTTGATAATTTAGTAAATAAAATAATTTTTTGGTCTGTTTACTCGCTGCATTTGTTTGAACACTATATTTGACAGTAACATGTCAGTACAAAATTTTGTTTACAATCTAGAGTCCCTCAAAAAAAAAAAAAAATAATTGAAGTGATGGCTTAAGCTGTTGTGTAAAATGTTAAATTCGAGGGGGAAAAAATGTTTTTGAGATATATATTCGATTTTAACAACGATTATACTTCTTTCCCGTTAAAATCATATTGAAATCTAACTTAAAATATTTGTCCAATGTCTGATTGGAAAAGAAAGTTTTTTAGGGCTATCTACTCTCTTTTCCCCATCAATAAAAAAGGCAATCGGTTAATTAAGAAAATATGCTATAAAGTGTAAAGTTGAATAAATCGTGACGTTTCATTAAAGTACTTTCCGGAAGTTTGAATTCGTAAAGATCTTAAAGAATTTCTTTTAAACGGCATGCGTTAAACAATGCTTCAAGATTCAGACCAGGTACAACTGAAGAATTGAAAACAGCCCGTTTGCTCCCAAATGCCAGCTGATATGCTTAGTTTCGCTCGTAATTCCATCGATAAATTTTATAAGCAGTATCTGGACAACAAAGATCAACAATTTGATTACTCCGGTAATTGCAATGTTCCATGTTTATATAAATTATAATCTGAGATATTTTATTAAATGTTAATGCAATAGTTATTTGGAGTGTGTATACAGTTTTGAGGCATCCTATATTATTTCGACAGAATGAATGAAATACTGCCGACATGACCCTCTTTGCAAACATAAGCAGCGTTTTAAGAACAATACATTTGTGTGAGGGGAATCAGTAAACTAAGTCACCCCGCCCTGCCGCAACATCCAGGAAGAACTAAATGACAGCCGCTGCATTAGCTCGAGTACTGAGGACGGAGTCCTAGTAACCTTCACGGGCACGGCTCGACCCCTCCCGTAGAAGGTACATACTATCACTGATGGAGGGACCCGAGCCCCACTATTACTATACCCACCAAGGAAGCGAGATCCCGCTTACTTACTTGGTGGGAGGAGGGCTGATGTTTTTCCATTTTTTTTTTTTCTCATCATTTCAATAAACTGAATCATCGCAATTCAAGTTTTTCACAAAAGTTAAGAGCTAAGCAATTTTCCGATAACGTATTAAATTCACAAATGTCACGTCACTTTGTTTTCAGCATAATAGAGGAATAGAGATCATAGGTTAGTGCACCCAGGTTCACCCAACCAATTGTTTCACCTATAGTGGTCATTCAAACTCTATCGAACTTTCTTCCGTTTAGATTTCAAATAGAAAACTGCTTTAAATAAAATAAACACAGAGTTTTTCAATCTTGAAAGCAAATAAAATTACTTCCTTTCAGCTCTTCCAGGACCAACTGTAAGTTAAATATACTGATATTGTTAATCGAAACCATCGATGTAAATCATGGCTAACCATTCGCAAAACAACAAATTACAGAATTACAGATCTAAGAACACCCTAACATCAACGTCGTATTTTATCAACCACTCCTCAAAAATTGCTCTTCATAAGACGCAAAACAGCAATATATAACTCTTTAAAAGTATAATCAATTCCACCCAAAGGAATAAAATCAAACAAATCTCTAGAACAACTGAATATAATTCCTGACAAAACGGAAAACAATCAGTTGCACAGGTCAAAACAAAATGTAACGTCTGCACGGCGCCAGATATTGAGATTCAACGCTCTACCGGTGAACCGACTCCACATTTGTAGCACGAAAGCGAAGCAACAGGTTGGAAGACACGAGACGATTTAAGATAATAAAAAAACTTATTTTCATTATTAGTCTCTAAGCACGCGAGCATAGCTTCACATCGCTTCTTGCCTGAAGCAATGTCCGCTTTATACTTGAGATGAGACATTTGGTGTTTTTGTTGCTTGTTTGAGGACTGCCATTTTTTAGAACGAGGCAGGGGTAATTTGAAGGGTAAAGTTGAATTAATATGCAGACGTTGTTTATAAGCTTTCGGATTACGTTGTCTCATTGTTCAGAGTTGGGGGGAGGGGTTATTTTGAAATATCGTTTTGCTGTTTGAAATGATTCAAAAATTAATTTTTATGATATACAAACTACATAAAAGGTATATTCATCCGGTTCTTTAAAAGTCAGCTAAAATATACAATATTTTTGAAAATTAATAGAAGAATTAATTCTTGCTCACACGATACACGTCAATTTAATTTTGTAACCCACATGCATCTTGCAGGGCAAAATACACGTCACACTTAAAAACGTGTAGTTAGATGATAAGGGCAAGTGATAAGTTCTTATGTCACATGACTGTGACGTCATGTGATCTAACAACCTAGACAAATCTTGCTACTTAACCTTCCAGCGGGCGCGCGTATGCAAGTGATAATTGCAGTGTGCATCGTATTACATATTTATATCGTTCTTTCATAAATTTAAGTTCAATTTTTATTTATAAAATCTTTGTTTACTATTTAGTTAATAAATACTGATAATATAAATAAAAGTTGCGTTTATTTTTGTTAAAAAAGTTATAAATATGTAATACGATGCACGATATGTCGTAAAATTTATGCAGGCGCGCCCGCTGAAAGGTTCAAGAAAACCCGAAAAATTGAGGCTCCATTCCTAAAGATATCGTTGAAGTATTTCGACCACAAATTATCTTGCTGAAAAGTGGAGTAAACAATGTAGCGCCCACAAGATTTAACCGAGACTAACTCCTTATGTAGTAAAGAAAAAAAAATTTGCTGCGTTGGATAATACTATGAACAAAACATTTTCATTTGAATATAGTTCAATTATAATAACGTCCCGTGTTGAAATTTCGTAAGGGCTATTTTGGGATGGCCTAATAATTTTGAGCCACGGCCAAGACGACACCTGTGTCGGCATCCCGTTCTTCAGTTTCCCACACCACATTTATGCGCAAGCATTTAACTAACAATGGTGGAATTAATGTGTACCATACTTACATACGAGGGGGCTCTCTAATGGAATTCGGTTTCGAATCTGATTTACCTAGGGCCACAATGGAACCATTTGGGACAAGCCAAATAATTCATCGGGGGTTGCGATGACTTAGTGGTGCACTCTTAACTTCAGAATCAGCTCACGGTCCCATGGCGCTTACTCCATTTCTTCAAGACTAATTTATGTTAACTCTGTTTTCTCACATTAATGTAATGTTATATTTCGAAAGTGAAATCTCGACTTATATATGCTTCTCCTCTTCTGATAATTGGTCAAACTTGAGAGATCTCTCCTATTTAATATTACATTAAGTTCAGTTTAGCTTTTCATTAACGTTCCATTTTAAAGCAACACGAGGGCTATTTCGCGACGGACCTCGCATCTTTGATTAGCTGTCAGATGACGAGGACGGCCCTAAGCTGGCATTCCCTCTCCTAAATTCCGAATCGCGTCAGCAGGGGACGTTTGGTCCCCAACATATGAGTTAGAATGCAACTGGCCCACATACGGCGAATTTTCAGTGGAATCGGGTTTCGAACCTGGAACTTTCCGTCCTCGAAGTCGAGACCTTCCATTAGGTAAGGCCTCCGCGTCTCATACGTAGAGTTCAAAACTTAACATTAATCAGTTTTCTTCTTCAGTGTTGAGATCATAAGAAGTCCAAATTTGAAAAGTGCTTCGTAATGGTATTCCATATAAGCGGAACCATTCTGTTTGATAAAATTTGTTGATCGTTTAGATATGCATCCTTAAGATTATTAAGTGCATAGTAAAATATTTTTCTCAAAAATGAACATAAACGACTTTCTAAATAAGCGCTCAAATTTTAGTTAATCTCCTACACAAAATGTTGTCCTGATAATGGAGTAGTAAATGAAAGATTTAAATTTTGAACTTTTTTCTATCTCTGATTTTAAAGCATCTATATTAGAATAGGTCAGAAATTTCGGTAACGCTCAGGAATGTGGACGTGGTTACGTTCCAAAAGAGATTCAGACCAGACGGTCTGTCTACAAATTAGCATACACACAGGATACAGTTTTTATTCTGCGATGATTTAATATCAAATGGGAGTTATACCAGAATTAATTTATTTTCCTATTATAATCTTTGGGAAACAGTGAATCTTTTTTCCGTATCCAGCGAACGTTATTGCTATTTGATAGTTTTTTTTCCTGAGATGAGTTGAGCAGTTTCTTTTCTTTTTTATTTTACATTGCTTCATGGACGCGGAGCTCCGTTAATATCAAATAGAAGTTATACTGGAATTAATTTATTTTTCCTCTTATCAGAGATCTTTTTGTTGAATGATGAGGTATCAGTCTTTTACTTTCTTTTTTATTTAATTTATCCACGCTGAACTTCGTAAGAAGAATTTTGTTACCAGTTGGAAGCTAGTATCAATTGTTTCATCAGTTCTGTTTTTCATGCCTTTTTATTTTTTAAGCACTGCCAATTTGCATGAGATTTTTTACTACAACTTTCATTAATAAATCTGTGACAATCAGATCTGAGATATTGTTGGCAAGCTGAAAGCCCGTCTCAGACGGGGACAAATCTTCTAGTGTGATATAATAATATTTTTAAACAGTCACTTCAAGTATTGTTGAAACGCCATGCAATTGTTTCTTCTAGTTCTTCTGGCTGATAAAGGATGCTTTTAATGCATGGTCTGAAATATACCTTAAAAATTGATTGATGAAATTAACCCCTTAACATACAATGATGTGTCTGACGCGCGCATCGAATTACATAATATTTGCTATTTAAATCCGTATTTAAGTCAACGTAACAATTGATTTTAAATACAAAAATCATCTGGACACGCTTAAATGTCTCAAGTATCCTTTACCATACTAAATAGATTGAAATAATGAAAAATATCCGGAATCTGTAGTGGCATCTAATTAAGAAGTTAAATAAAATCGTATGGGAAGGGGTTAAGAAAAAATAATAGGATCCTGAACTTGAAGACAATTCAGCATTATGTGCAAAAGGTAAGGAATCAATTAATTGAATAAATATTTTGACATTTATAAGCAAATACGAGTATAAATATGTATAACTTATTTTGGAGATACAAAAAGTGCACACAAAAAAAATTGTGAGGAAAATTATTTATTTATATTGCCTTTCTTCAGTCAGTAGTTAATGAAATAAGTTTTTTAAAAAGTATTTGAATTAAAGAACGCATATAAGGAATAATTTTCATTATTTTACATAAGCGGTTTCAAAACCAAACAACGATTAAAGTACTAAAGTGTTATATGGAAATACTTTTTTCTCTAAAATTATATAGAAGTCTTTTTTTCGGGGGGGGGGTATTTTTAAAAGAATTAATTATAAATTCAGAAGGTTTTTTCACAAATTTCAAACTCCTGGCATTAAAAGTTAAATTCGTTATAATTGTTATTATAAACATAGCCGTAAATATTTCCGCCTCAAAATTCCACTGTCGAAAATATCGATTTTACTGATTACTATCATTAGTTCCGTAATTTATTTCTTCGATGTAATTTAAAATAGCCTGTGTTGGTCACATAAAAATTCCAATAATTGGCTCTTACGAATCCATTATTGAAAATCAGCCTTATTGGTCTGACCGCATTTCCAATCACATTCCCACAGAATCAACCGCACATTAAAGCCCTTCCTTATGTCCTTGGGGACACATAGACTCCGCCCACCTAAACTTCTTAGAGCTGAAAATGGAGGTCATTGGGTTACACTTAAGGAACCAATCAGAATGTTAAACATTTTTTCGATAAATTAAGTACTTTCGGTAACTTTCTTTAACTCTTTGCGACATTGAAATAATAATCAATAATACGTATCTTTTATTTTTTTAAAAAAAAATCAGAATCAAATTGACGTATGAAAGAAAAAGAAAGAAAAGAATATTGTTGTTAACGCTAAGAAATTGAAATATAAATTTAAGGTAGTGATTGTTAGCATAGGGAGCAAAACACATACACACTTAAACAAAAAGAAGGTTTGGAGAAACAGTAGAAAAAATGAAAGATTGAAAACTTGAATAAAATGTTAACTTAAGTACATCTATGAAAATTCATAGGTAAAAAATCTGAAAAATCCCCCAAACTGCTCTTTTTTTGCATTTATTATTTACAATTCCACAATTCACTGGAGGGGAGGGGAAGGAATGTTCAAGGAAAATTGTCGGAAGCCTCCTGCAATTAAACTTAATTCGGGAACTTTTCACTGCTCTTGATTAATTTTAATAAAAAAAATAAAGAGATGCTATTTTTTCATAGAATATTTTAACTTCATAAGTATTTTTAAAAATCCACATACTGTTAAATTGCAAGTTCGCTTATTGCACAAATTGCATCGCAAAGTTATTGGTCTTGGCATTTTTGAAAGAGATGGAGACATTTCTGTTAAATGGTTTGCTGGAATATCGACGTCTTTACTGGCATGTTTTTAAAAGATAAAATTGCATTTTATTTCAACTTCTGATAAGATTTCAGATTATGTCAGTCCATGAGCAGTTCTGAATATTGGGTATGAAGCCTCACGTATTTCCTGTAAACGCCAAATCAATACAAAGAACGAAAAGTGAAACTATTGAAGCGAATTTCTCCAACTTCAAAACAGAAAAATACCCTTATTTTGGAATGCAATAGATAAGAAATTGACGATTTAGATTTTTGAAGAGGTTCATAGTTGAACTGTGATTGATGATGCCTGCATTACATGTGCATCCTTAAGAAAAAGTAGTATATAAAAGTACCAGCAATTTATTTTTCATGTTAGAGAAATAATTGTAATTTTCGGTCATACCCCCGAACACCAATAAAATAGATAAATACGGATATATCATTTTTCTACCTAGTATCTTTAGTAGATATCAAGTCAAAATTGTATTTGACCCCTCGATTTATGGAAAATGAAAGGGTGTCTGTAAAATCGCTATTCCGTTAACTCTATCGATACGGGATCGTCAAAACCGTCCCTTCAAGCAAAATACGGTGGACGTCCGAATATCACTATAAAGTTTACACCCCCTTTCGTTAAGTACGATTGATTTCACACCCGCAGCGCGCGCTTTCTTCGTTAGAGTGGATGGCTCAGAAGGGTTTGGGGAACAGGGAAGGGTGTTCTTAGAGTTCGGAGAGTGACAGCTGTTATTGCGGTTTTTGAGAGGGGTAGTGAGTTTCCCTTACCTTTGAAAGAGAAACTTGGGCCTTCCGTATTTTGAAGTCTCTCTATTCCAGTGGTCTTGGGGATCAGAGGGTTAAATAATATAGGATAATATACTAGAAATTGTGCTGAACATTATAAATGTTTGAAGTTCGTACCATATTAGTATATAAAAGTTCCCAGACTGAATATTGGCAGAGTGAAATAAACCTCAAGCAGAAGTTTCTTTCTGACAACTACATTGATTAAATTAGTCTAATTATTCCATTAATTAAGAAATTCATGGATTTGATATCCATTTGCTAACTAAATGAATCCCACTACCGATAGGTAATGAGATCCATATAGCTTCTATAATAGCTTCATTTCATGCTTTTTATTTTTCTCTTTTGTACTGTATTGGCAGTTCTTAAATTGTTTAGACAGTTTTCCCTTTATAGTGACATATTTGTCATCTGGAACTGACGATTTTAGTTTTGCTTGGATCACCTCCTCTCTCTGAAGACCTCGAATTTCTTTCATACGAGTACTTTAAATTCACGTAAATCTTTATATTTATCCCTCATCAGCTTGTGATGCTAACCTATCTTTATTTTTCTAAGCCTCACAATCGCCAAGCACGTCCGAGGATTTTTTTATTCCTTTTCTTCTTCCATCACGAAGAACAATCGTTTATGATTAACTCCTCATCTCTATCACACTGACAGCCCTGCCATCACCAAACTAGAGACAGATGATGACACCTGACCACCAACAAACACCCAAAAATAGTTATTAGTCTTGTCTGAGGGATTCGAAAAGTTTTTGGGAGAGAGACAAAAGCCCGACCAGCGCCATTAATAAAGAAGAAGACTACCAGAAGAGATCGACAACTTCTTGGCGGGTCCGAGCAGCGTCTTGAAGTCACATCCGCAAGAGGGGCGGTGCATTGTACGTGATAAAACGCTTAGAAGTAGCCGTATTTTTTATTTCTGATTTATTTTACCTCGGTAGCCATCCACTTTTTATCTTGTTTTAATGTCTACAGAGGAGTCGGTACTGTGGATTCGCACGCGAACTCTTATACGAATTATAGTAGAGAATAGCCGGGGGCTGTTCCTTAAAAAGAGTTTTTTTCTTCCTGTAACCTTCATCTGAAACGGCAGGTGTTTTCTTAGATGCTCCTCTGTCTTATAAACGGGGTTCATAAAATGTCGACCATCAGTTCTGCTTCGGTACGTTCTAGAACTGGACGAAAAGTAGTTTGAGGACAGAGCTGCGTTTGTCTGCTAGACTTTTTTGTCGACGCATTTGAAAGTTTAATTGCAGGAACAAGATAGTTTTGTGATATTTTGTGAGTAGCCTTTTTTAAAATCATATTTGATGAAAGAAAATATTCAGGCGAAGAATACAGCATTTTAGGAAAACGAATTGCATGTTTATTGAAAACAATTGCACCGAATACAAATGGCTAAAACTTCTTTGCAAACAACGATAGGCAGAAAGCATTTGAACAAAATGCAGAAGGAAGTCTAAAATTTTGTTTGTGTCCATAATAATCGCCCTATGTCACTCTCCATAGTAGTGCACGGGCAACATTCGTGCGATACTCCATTTCACTACAAAGAGAAGCATTCTCTATCCTTACCTACTGTTCCACGCAAAAGAGGCGTTAAGACGGAGACTACGATACATCGCAATGAGATGAAGACAGAAGTAATTTCAGAAGATTTAGACAGCCACATGCAGAACAAGCTTGTGGCTGTCGAATGTACATCAGTGACCTCGAACATGTTTCACAGTGCCTGCTTTACATTGAACTACCACACGCATGTTTCCATATAGGACAATTATTACGGACGCAAACAAAACTTTAAGCTTTCTTCTGTATTGCTTTCAAAGTTGTTCTTCCTACCGCTGTTTACAAGGAATTTATAGCCATTTGTAATCGGTGCAACTGTTTTGAATAATCCGATACTGAAAAGTTTTAAGTTATTAACTCTTTCAAGCATGGTGGTTTATTTCCTGAACCACTATGAATGATGCACGTTTTACGCATTCTTGCTGAATAGCGCTTATTATAAAAAACATATAATAGCAAAAACACACAGATTAATTTTCAGGAATTGAAACAAATTAATAACAATAATTTTCAGCTTCCTAAAGCTCTAAATGAATCCTTACACTCGCATTTTTATAATTATGCATCTTATTATCTTTCGTGCCGCAAAGAGTTAAGTAATTTAGAGTTTCTTAAAGATTTTCCTTCTTCATGTTCCTTTTGCTAAATCTAGAATAAAAGAAAAAATAAAGAAATGAAGCTTGAAATGTTTATAAATTAAAAGAAATTTGGTTTGATACAATTATTATGTATCTTATTTCAAGATTAATTCTGAAATACCAGTGTTGTCCATATTCAATAAACTGATAAGAAAATATTATTTTTCCCGAATTCAGTGATTTAAGAAGTTCTAGATGTCAAATATTATGAGAAAAATAATAAACAATTTAATGCCAAATTTATATGTAAATTCAATTTGTAGGTTTAATGCTGGGGAAAAACAAATGAAAATGCTTAAAAATATTAATTATTACATATATCTTTTGAAGCTTAGCAACTTGGTTATACATATTTTTCACCACGTCGGGGGGGACCTCGAGTACAAGGATGGGAAGTTGAGGTATAAGTAAGAATGTTCCGGACTTCCTGTCGCTGCAAAACAATGATGTTGTGGCTGGTTAACGACCCCATGCTGGGACTTTCACCACTTATTCGATGTATAGGATGCTTGTAATAAGATGTCTATTTTGCGTGGTTCACATTTCCCGTTTCAGCGGCAGTACGATCATTCAAGTACACCGTATATCCACTCAGGATGGGGATTGTGAATATTCATGGTGTGCATTTCTCAATAGAGTGAGAAATGTTATATATCCGCAGTAAAATATCTGTTCCTCAGGCAAAATATTCTTTGAATATTTCAAAGTGAAATGTAAAAGGAAGATATGGTAAAAGCTGCTTTGAGGTCTGAATTTCCGTTACAAACTACGGAGAGGAAAAGAAGAAAACTTAGCGTATGACGATGATATATCAGCATATTAATGCATAGTATTCTGGTTTTATTTGTTTGTGTGCCTGTATGAGTGGGGTAATTGCATAAGAGCCAAATTTTGCTAAGCTGCACCAAACAAATGGTAATATTCTAGTCAACCGATTGTACAATATAATAATTTCTTTAGCTTGTGTCAATCTGCCTTGTATATATGTTATGATTATGTTGTATATATGTCTGCCTTGTATAAAGTAAATGATCCTGTTATTATTAATAATAAACGAATAAAAATCAGGTTAGTATTAATAATAGCCTGTTATTATTAATAGTAGCCGATTAATCGTACTGACCTTAACTTATATATCAATATTTCTATTTAATACTGAAAAATAAATATTTATGAATTGAAATTAACAGAAACAAAATGAAGGCTATCATGTGCCATTATGAGCTTAGGCAGTCACTTAATTTGGTGTGAAATTGATTACCATATTGCGAACATTTATCAGATAATTATAAAAATCCATCATCAACTGAAAGCCGTGAAGAATTGGCGGCCATTAAATTGGAATTAATGTCTGAAAGTTAGCATCAATAAACCAGTATCAAAGATAATCAAGAATAATCCTTTTCCCCTGTTCTGTATTTCTCTTTTAGAAGAATATCTGAATATAACTCATCACGTTTGATCAAGTAAGACTTCGAAAAAGATGAAATTTCATATTACATTTATTGGTATGCTAATTTCTAACTCTACCACTCTTGCTAGTAGTATTTTTGAAGCGAAGCTTCTTAACGCAGGCTTCGGGATGAGAAGTTAGCGTCTTACGAGGGGAGGCGTATCGATGCGGCCGCGACACGGCGTGGAGGGCATCATGCGCAGGCGCAGTTGACATTCCTAATTCGATCGCGTTGTTAAGTTCGTTCTGGAGGCGTTGCAATTTACCATGAGAAAAGTGATATTACTAATATTTTAAACCCAAATCTACGTATATCACTGGCACATACGAAGGATTTAAATTTTCGAGTTTTACGCATTTCGAAGCTTTTTCAAAGGGGTTTTGGGCCGGCGGATTGAAACTCGCAACCTTTCAAGTTGCAGAAGGTCGACTTTTACGTATTGGAGACACGTATATAATGTATGTAAACTGGAGAACGATGTTGGCTGGTGATTTTAATGTTAATTTTGAGGATAAAAAATCAGAGCCACTTGTAAAATTTCTTTTCGATGAATTTAATTTAACTATGAATAGTAACCCGGCAGCGTCGATGACAAAGTTTCACACAACTATTGATGCAGTTTTTTACATATGTATTAATAAAATAGAATCGCAGACATTTGTATCATATTTCAGTTATTAAAAAATAATTGTTTCCATGATAGAATGTAGTGATTAGATTATGTGGGAGAACAAAATGAAAACGTGGGTCTAAATGGTCCGACCTGGTTCAAGGGAAGTTATTTGATTAGATTAGATTTTTTTAGATGATCAGAGTAGATTTATTTGCTTCAATATACAGAATAATAAAAATGTAAATAAATGTTTTTCAATAACTGCTTGTATGCCTTATAATTTTTTCATCTGTTTCAGTCATAAATTATAAATAAATAATGAGTTTATGTATATTTGTACTTATTATCATTATTATAAATAAATAAATAAATATTGAATTTTTAAATGTTTTGTTTCATTTGGGAGAGGAAAGTGAAAGAAAAAGAGACAGGGAGAGCGAGAGAGATTATGCGATTCCTCCATTATACATTTAATTATATAAAAACGCGTAAGAAGCTTATCTTCTGTCGTGCGTCCACTCTCCGACACAGCCGCTTTTTTCCACCAGTAAACTGCATATTAAGACGACTAATCAAATCAATCACAAATAAAAGTTGGTCTTCACTTGCCCCCAGACGCCATCTTGGCAAGCATACAATGTCAATATTTTTTTCAAGAATTGAAAGATAATAATAACCATTTATGTGTAAATCATTGCCTTAATGGCCCGTAACCTGAAAAAAATATTTTTAGACTCACAGTTTTAATGTCTCTTTTCTATTCTAATTAGATATTGACTAAATTATATCGGAGAGCTATATGCAGCTTTTAATTTCCTTTCACATTTTTTTTTGTTTTTGTTTTGAAGTTTGGTAATTCATAAATAAAACCTGAATCATTTCTACCAGAAAAATGTAACAGAGAATCACTGCTTATTTACACAAAATTGAGCAAAGTATATAATAACTGCAGCTTTAATGAGAAAAAAAATTATAGTGCACATTCAGAGTAAATAATATATGCCTATTCTATATTTTCACTGCTACAATGCATTGTAGCGATGCACACTGCAATTACATTCTCTTAATGACACTAAGTTTAGCTTTATAAACTTGAAAAATGCAATTTTTGAGCTTAAAAGAATCAATTCATAAAAAAATTGCATAAAATTTAAATACCTTTACTCACGTTAGTTTAAGGCAGTCTGGGTAGATTACATTATTTGCCTTATTAAAAATTTCATTTCCCATGAGCTTTTGAATAATAAGACATGTTAAACCATAAATTTTAGTTAAGGCCATTATAGCCAATAAAACTTAGACTTTTCTTACCCCCCGTCTCGCCCGCCCCCCCAAATATCAATTATTTACAACCTTTCTGTTTTGATGAATTTCAAAATTCTATATTTCTTTATTATTGTATCTCTATATCTTTACTAACTTTTATAGCTTTTATTTATCATTTTTCTATTTTTAAAATTTGCGGTTACCAAAAGTTTTGAAACGTAACTAAAAATTTAGATGATATTTAAAACTTTTTCTAAATCCTTTGTGTTCGTGCCTAAAATCCATAGCTTTAGGAATCTATTTCGATGACAAGAAAGTAAACAGAAATAAGTGAATGTGTGTCATTGGAACAAGGAAACATATCGACCCTCTGGGAATTGTAAACCTTGAGCAAATGAGGAAAAAGCTTAATACAACTACGTCGTAAAAAAGTGGGTGGTAACCATTCAATCTTCATCCAATCGGAATCAAGAACGCATTTCATCCGCATTTTTTCCTCATATCATGAAAACAAACGCCTGATCTTATAATAGATAATTTGTTATTGATTGGCAATATGAATTATATTCGACCCTCCTATAACACCGTTAATTCGTTTTGTGTTGTATCTAATCGTGCTATCGGAGATCTGTCTTAATGCTGTGTTGTAGGAAGGTTATCGTTATTTTTGCACCAAATTATGTAGAAACCTTGTTAGAATGCAGCATTGTATGAAGTTTTTCGCAATTTTTTTTATCCGCGTTGTATAGAAAATATAAGTTTTGAGAGGGGGGGGGTGCCAACTCAAGTGTAGTCCTCGTCATCCGACCGAGGCTCAAAATTACGAGGTAAGTCCCAAATACAGCCCTCGTGTTACTTCAAAACTGGACGTTAATATAACTAAAATAAACTTCTTAACTCTTAGCGATCATCGTTATAGGTAGAAAGTATCTCATTTCAGATAGTTCTTGGAAACATAAATCGTGGAGAGTGCGGAAATTCATAAATCTCATAAGAGTCGCAGGGGCGCGGTGATCTAGTGGTAAGGTCTCAGCTTCGGAGCTGATGTACTCCAGATTCGAAACCCGATTCCACTTTGTGTTTGTGGGCCTGTTGAACGCCAAATATGACGTGTGTGAAACGTTTGCCTCATGGTGTGGCGCGGAAGTTTGGAGAGGCATGTGCCAGCTGAAGCGTCGTCCTCGTCATCTGACAGCGTCTCAAAATTACGAGGTCCGTTTCAAAATAGCCCTCGAATTGGCTTCAATACGGGACGTTAATATAACTCATAAGGGTCGTCTCCCTCGAGTCGAAATTCCATTTCGAGCTTCTTATAACTTCATAAAATGTTTAAATAAATTCTGTTATGTGAGATATGCACTATGAAAGATATCGTGATCAATAATGTACATGAATCAGCATTAGTTTCAAAATTTTGGGGCTTATCCGAAATATGAAAAATCTACACCCTCTGAAAAAACTGTACAAAATGACCGATTATGAAACATCAGTTATTTTCCAATGCACAATTCAAAGAGTATGACATTAATATGGCTTATTATTCAATTTTTTAAATATTTTTTTGAGAAAATGTGTTGTGGGATTGGCGTAGGTTACAAAATAGAAAATACTTCGGCAAATAAAAATCACGGCACAAATAGTCTATCAAATTTAGAAAAGTATGCTTAATACTGCCAAGGCTCCATTTGTTTTTAATTTTATTTGCCAATTTTTAATTTTTTCATTTGAATTTTAAAAAACATGAATTTACCTATTTTTACACTTTCTTACAGATGCAGCTGTTTGATTATAGATTTGTACTAAAATAGTTATTGTAATCTTGCTTTGTTTAGATCCTAAATTTAAAATTATCTGTTCTAGAGTTTCGTTAACATGATCCCCACGAAAAAATTATAGAAATTTAAATAATGATTACTTAAACAGTAAGTAATCATTAAATCATGATGCAGATCAGGATTTTATACTCATACAGAATCCTGTCAAATATTGAAAGTTCTTGAGATGCCTTCTATTATTGTCCAGATATTGCTGAGTTTTGAACTCTCTTCTTAGTGCAACTATTTTCTCTGTCTTTCCTCAAGGCTCAAGGATAAATTTCCTCTTATCAAAGCTGTCTTAAATCAGTCGTCGTCACGCCTGAAAAAAATTAAAGGCATTGTATTGATTAATGTGAAGTACGAAATTCCCGTTAACTGAAAATACTCCTCACTTAAATTAACTAATGCGAGTTATGAAACTTTCCTGTATACTTTTATTTGTTTGACTGGTAGCCAATTTAAGTGTGTATAAATTTCGCACACACTGTAAAATACGAAATTTTCGACTCAAATAAAATTTCATTGACGAAAGTAAGAGAATAAAATGTGTATATTAGCAATAATAACCATGAGAATGTTATTACTGTTAAAGAATGAATATAATATTAATCACAACAATGTTAACAAAAAAAATTTCACACCTTCTTTCAAAAGAATACATTGTAAATATACAGCTTACCAAAATACTTCACTCAACACCTTCAAATTCAGATTAACAACTTCATTTAAATACAAAACTTCTTTCATTTCATTCAACTGAAAAATTTTCAAGAACTTACAAGTTTAATTGGCATCAAATCACAATTTAATTCAACACTATTTAATCAGACAACTCTTAATTAACAGCTAAGAACCTGGGTCCGGGCCTTAGAAACACTTGACACCACGAAAACTTTAAAAAACTCTGCTTGTAAAACAACGCATTTACGACTTTACCCCGACTCTTCAACAGTAGTAAATTTAAAATCCATCATAAGGTGATACGTGCCGACTGCTGTTATTATTTACTAACTGGTTCTTTTGCTAGTAGTTCATTGTATTTACCCCAACCATTAATTGCACCACTGACTTTACTTAGAATTACACGGAGCGTGAAGCGTGAAACAGACACACGGCAGCTTTTTTTCGGACTTCTAGACTTTCAGGGGAGAGGCACAAATTGCCATTGTTCTGTCTCCTCAAGTGCTGGGTAACTAAGGTATTTTGTGCATCATTTAGTTCTTCCAGGGAAATGAATGTCGGCCGAGGTATGAAAGAAACAATTGCAGATAATTAAGAGAACGTTACTTAAACATTTACTTTGAAGATGAATGAAGTAATTAAATATGGTTATTGGCTAGAATTCCGTGTTGATAACGATCTTTAATGAAAAACATTATTAATTATTGGGCTTCATTTGCATATTCATTGCCATCGCGCGATATGATATATTCAACCCTCCATGGCTAATTCGTTTCATGATGAATCGAAATCGTACTATTAGAAGGAATGTCGGAATGCTGTGCTGTAAGAGGGTTGAAGCAAATTTTACGCTGCTTTATTTTTTTATTCATTTATCCATATCAACTCGGCTTATTCACAGGGTGTATGACATTGATTGGGATTAGAATTGAGAGGAATTAGAATTTATAAATACAATTACAAGCATTGGTTTATAGGGGAAGTTTGTTATCAGAAGACCGCGTTGTAAGAGGGCTGTCGCAGTTTACATACTGTTTTACATTTAACCCCATAAATCTCGATACCATCATATTAACGTGCATCGAATCCTCGCATTTTAGGCTTATGAACAAGAATTTCATCATTAATTAGCTTTATAATTTGACACAAAAATTACGTAGAATCCATAAGCATCTCAAGTATTCTATGCATCTTAGATGAATGAGAACGACAGCCACTTTCCAAAACAGGAGGGGTCATCTTATTAATAGCAAAAAAAAAAAAAATGCTATCCTTAAGGGGTTAATTTATTTAAAAACTCAGATTAAGCTTATTCACAGGGCATAAGGTATTGATTGGGGTGGTGAGGAATTATTTATATATACAGTTACAAATACAAGCATTGCATTAATTGTGTAATCAGAATTCTGGGTTTTAAGAAGGATGACAGTAAATTGTTTAAAAAAAGACATTTGAGAAAATATATTTTGTGACATCAGTGCAACTTAACCCTTTAACAGCGTGCATTTAAACTTATGAGCAGAAATTAATTAATTCATAATTTAATAAGAATCGTACATAATAATTAACGTAAGACAATTAAAATAGATATAAAAAATTACGTAGAATCCATAAGCTCTCAAGTGTTCCATGTAGTCTTATTTGAAAAGCAGAAGGTATCAGATAATTAGGTAGAAGAAACAAAACAGTTAAGGAGTGATGCAAAAATACAGTTGAACTGGATACAATTTACCTCACCTGTCCTACATATTTAGAGTGGATATAGATTGTTTTGAATAAGGTTGTATAAGCGCTTCTTTTCTTTCAGTTTATATTGCAGTGAGAAATAAATTAGAGATACTTCCATTTCAAAGTGAAGTCCAATTATTTTGTTTAAGAATTTTTAACCCTCTGACGGTGTAATTTTTTAAATCACTATTTAGATGCAACTTCCGCAAACATGTTCAAATACCGTTGAGCCAAGCGACTTGTTATTTATAAGCAAAGTTTTATTAGTATAATATGATCCAACGCTATAAAAGCAGTAAGTTAACATATTAGCCTGCAGAAAATAGACTTGGTTTCAACCCGCGGAAATAGCGGGATACGCAGGCAGAGGATTAAGATAAGATAACTTAAAACGGTAGGAGAAATTGATAATCTTGAATATTCACTAGATTTGAACGGTATAAATTAATTGTAAGATATTTGAATACTATGAATTATAATGATATTCCTGTGATCTAAATGTCATTTTATAGAGAAAACTTAGCATAAATCTAAAAGTTCAGATATACGGCAGCGAAATTCTGCCTAAGACTGTAAGTATAAAAATTATATTGACGTTAGACGACAATCAAGAACATCTGGTTGCAAACTGCGCAGCCATATTCATGTTCTTTATGAGGAAATAAACAAAGGTTGTTTTTTAAGTAAGGCACGTTTCCAAATGAAACGGAAACAAGCAAAAAAACATTTGTTTTCTGATGTTACGTATAATTCTCTATATTTCAACAAAATTTCCTTGTCGGTTTAAGCATTTATCGTAGCGAATAAAGAGTTTCTGGAATCTCCGTCATAGAACTCTGCTGCCTGTGATGGTAGCCAATGGACCTTATGCACCCTTTGGGTTCGAGAGTATAGAAAAACAGCTGTGAAGGATTAAACAAAACGATCGGCCTATAAGCGACTCAGAAATAAAAGCAGTTCTGAGTCAGCTGTTTAAGACTGACCAATGGCTGCCTCCGGCAGGTCACGCTACGGAGGATGTGACGTCACATGCATAAGGTCTATTATTCACAGTTGTTTTAGACTTCTTTATGGACGAATTTTCTGTTTTGTTTATTTACATTAAAAACCTGGACTTCCGCTTTGAAGATTCCATTGACTCAGCATTACACCGTAATTACGTAGTTACTGCATTTTAATTTAAATGAACAGAACAGAAAACTCGTCCATAAATGCCTCAATGCCTGCCGCTCAGAAAGGTGTTCAGGTTGCGGAAGAGGTGACCCTTGCGGCAAAAAGTCCAATAACAAAACGCCTTGCCTGCCCCAAAACACAGTTGCAAGAATTTTTGCGACTGATTGAGGATGGCCAATCAGAATGCGATTCAGTGTCGACATTTTTCAGACCTTCTTGAACAATCCCACCCATTTTCCCACTTTCCTGTCTCTCATTGCATTGGCAGCGTACCCTTCTCATGCCGGCTAATGCTTATCCGCAGCTGTAACGTTTCTTGCTGTTAAAAAACAGATGAATAACCGCATTTCATAGTCGACAGGGTGCTTGATTTTCTTAAATATTTTAACCTCATTACGGACCGAATAGACTGACACCGTGAATACAAATGGTGTAGGACTCCGAGCAAAGAATGCCGAGGGTCTGCGAGCACTCTCATTTTCAAGTACGTGTAAAATTTGAAAGGATATTGACAAACGAACCTTACTTAAAAAATAACCCTCGTAGAAGAAAGTCGGAAGGAGAAATCTCCCAATTTTCTTTGAGAAAATTATGGGACTAAAAAAATTCTTCTTTATACAAAAATCCTTTTTGCATTATCATTTTGGAACCAACCTTACAAGTGATAACCTTATGGTGAAATATACGAGAAAATCAAAATGAGAACTCTCTCTCAATTTTCTTTGAGAAATTATTGGGGTGGGGGATTCATCTTTATAGAAAATTGCCTATGCTTTGAACCAAAAGTTTTACAATACTAGAGTTTCTGCATGCCAAAACTTCAGTCTAGGGAAAATATTTCTACATCCATAACCTTCAACAGCCTATTGAAATTAATTTAATCCTTTTAATTTCAGTAATTTGGTAACAGTGTAACAATTCACGGCTTTCGCTTTTTACTAGGCTCTTCAATCCCGATTAATGTAACCCTGTTAAATACTTAATTTTAGCCAAATGCAAATGATTAATTGCATCCTCTCCTATTGCATCTTTCAATTATTTATTAATATCACCATGCAGCTCTTCTCTAAATGCTTCATACATAATTAAAGCTTACTTTAAAGATAAGCTGGGTGAGAACCATAAAGCGGAAAAATCAAAACATAAAAAGAAAGAACCTACCAAGCTGTGGTATTTCTCCCCATTGTTTAAACGATCCATCGATTAACCATTTATTTTTTGCATGAAAAATCACTCTGGGAACAGTTTTTTTTCGACTGTTTTATTTGCAGGGTAAAGGGTAATTGGGATATGCACGTGGTGTAATAATCGGCTCACGCAGCTATCAGCTTAAACCGAATGATGGTATCAGTTCTGATGAAACCGGCCTTGTGCATCCAAGGGGGTGGGGATGTGGGAAGGGGGGAGGAGGCAGATTAAGCTCGTGATGTGAAGTCGTAAATGCTGCACACGCGATCATTTACCGTGATAGTGCGATCTAAGTAATCCGTAACGCTTCGTCTGTGACAAAACGTTGCGCTGTTCCCGACGCCAGTTTCCTAGGAAATTGCACGGTTTGGAGATTCGGCAACTGATTTAGTTCTTTGCTTTCGGATGTGTTTTTGGGGCACTTAGAGATAACATTTTTTGAGTCATTCTAGGGTAGATTAAGTGTCTAATGGGTGAATTCATTTTCAGTGAAACAGAGTCATTTGAGACACTTTTACGTTAGAAAAAGCACTGTTGTGCAGTGGATAGCAATGGAAAAGATGGGGATACCGATACCTCGGACGCAACTCTTGGGGCTTACCACTTTTACATGTATTTCATGTCTATAACTACTTAATGTGTTTACCCAAGCCCCATTCATGCATCAAAAATCGTACTTTTCCACACTTTTATTTAACTTGACTTTTTTCATGTTTGTAAGTGTTGTAGTCAATTCTTCCTCATTCATTTCAGTTCTGAAATTTTGTATAATTGTGTAATCTCGATGTTAATACCTAATTTAATATTTTCAGGAATTAATTTCCAGTTAATCGGTTGCTTTAGTTAAATTTTGATTCCATACGCATGGCGCCATCTGGTATTGAATGTGAGAAAAAAGAGATTTCAGGATTCCATGATATTGAGTATAATGAATTATGAATTGAAGACCGAAAAAATACAAATTAATTAAATTAAAAAGTTATACTTTTTAGTAGACTAATCTTTTTCATTCTTTCATAGACACTGTAATTTAATTCAGAAATTACATGGAGACCATAATCATCTGTAGAGCTCTCTTGGGTTAGTCGAATCAATCAGCGGACGTCAATTTTAGAAATTTAGTACATTTGATGATTTTTAAAGACTGTTCAAAACGCTATGGACGCCATTATGGCGGCGACTAGTAGGTGATTCACTCTAACAGGTTTTTTTATCTACTTCCATGCATCATTTAATCATAAAAGTAATAAAATGAATGGAACTCATTTTCTATATCAATTAATTGTATCAATAAGCAATTTTTTTATAAAAAAAATCATAGAGTATTATTTAGTATCTAGCATAAATAATGCGATTTACATTCCTTTCATAATAAGAATTACCTATGAATTGCTTCCATCAGTGGTTTATTGGGAATTGGCATGGTTTGGCTAAGAGCATGAATGGGAGGAAGAAGGTTATGATTCTATCCTATGGCTATCTTTAGCTAGTAGCATTATTAAAAAATTAGCTGCCCGACGTGCGCTTTTGAAACGATTGCTCGCTGCGATCGTGTTGGCTACTGGGGACCCTGTAGTAAAGATATTTTTTATTATCCATTTTGGATTTTAACCAAAGAGCCAGATTTAAACAATGATCAATATGTAAACATTAATCATTAACTTTATGCATTGCGTTTTTGCAATAACCCAATGTTGCATCCAGGCCAAGCCTTATGGATGCTGAGTCAACATGAGACCATTCACAAAGATAAACCTTTATCTGCAAATGTTGAATATTTGTTTAAAAGCAAGATAAATTTAAAAGAAGAGAAAAAGAATTAAAACTCTTAAGGAATCAATCCTCTTACACTAAAGAATATGGTGTAGGACCAATAATCACATATTTCATTAAGTATTTTGTGAAATTCGATTTACAGCTCACCAATTTATATTCTCTGTAAATTATCGTAATATAAATGTCAGTTCACTAAAAAAAATTCATTCATTATAAATATTGAAACAAATCAAAGATATGCTTGTGAAGCAAATTTCATTATAAATTTGGAGTATTATGGAAGGAATTAAAAGAATCAAAGTAAATGCAATTTCATTACTGCCTTTCACAGATTCACTTCAAATTTGTCTTGATTTAATTATTTCAATAAAATTTAATATTTAATTCCATGTCATAAAACAAAATAAATCAATTTTCACACTCGTGTAAATAAGAAACATTACACTGTCATTTTTCATTTCTAAATGACTCTAATTAGATAATCTAATAATTAATGCATTAAATCTCCAGTGTTAGCTTTCAGATTCAAGTTAATTGAATAAAAGAAGAATATTCTTTATATAGTTAAAGAATTTCACTATGTTCTTACCACATGCAATACAAAATTTCATAACCTTCTAGAGAAAATTCTCTCACGTGATCGTTTTGTTTTGATTTTCGGCCTATTAAAACTTTGGAAATTTTTGAAATTCGCCATTTTTCCTCATAACTAGACATTGGCATATGCACGCACAATTTTGAACTGGCTTTTCCTGAATACAAAGCACTATATTTTCTACACCTAGACTGATACCTTTTTTCGGTTTCACAAACCGCGATTCTAACCACCAGTAGGCTTCATCACGTGTTAATTTCTCTCATCACCTTAACATGGCTCACACCTCAAACTTTACTGTAGCTGCTTATATGGGATTATTTACCATCGAATTCAAGGTAGTAGGCGATCACAAAGATGTATTTGACAGGGAGTGCTTCCATCCTTTCGATGCTGGCCGTGGGAAGCCCGAAGTCCCGGTCGAAATCTCGTTCACTCTAACTTTTTCTCACATCCTGAACTGGACTCGTCTCCTTCAAATCTGCCAAGCAATCCAAAAAAAAGCTCTTCGCCAAACCACTAAACTGATCAACCATTGTTCAACACCAACATCCGGGATCTCCAGCCGCACAGGAAGTTCTCGTAATTTGTAAGGGACGACGCTCAGAGGGTTAATCACCCCCGCAAATTCATAGAAACTCAAAGGGGATGACCAAGCATTTGAATAAGATGGTGCCAGACACCGGCCGAGAATGGCGAAGAGACTTAACTCTGAAGTAAAGCTGACAGAATTAAGCAATTATTGCTTTTACTTTTAAAAGAAGGCCAGTGATCAATAAATAAGCAAAGATTAAACATTAATTTTAAAAGGAATATGTTTTTCTTAACACGACAACCCTAATCCAAATGAAACACAATTATAACAGTTCGACTGAAAATTTTCCAATACACCTACTCCCATATACTGGAGCCAAGTCAGACTTCATTTCTACCTATTGATTTCTACCTATAGGTAGATGTGCATTGCCCGGCAGGTGATTCCACACTTCCTCTCTATTCCTAGGTAGCACAGCATGTTGCACGATATTGTACAATATTGTTCGATATTATATACTATTATATGTTATTGTACAATATCTTTGTGCGACTGGGGTTGTGAGCTCTTGTTTAGATATGCTAGACCAGAGTTTCCCAACCTGTGACGCACGTACCTCTGGGGGTACGCGGCGGGCCAGTTACAAGTACGCAAAAGTAATGTTAGTAATAGTTGGAAACACAAAAGATAATGCATTAAAATGAAAACTAAAATTATATGAAGCAAAGTTCGTGTGAAAAGTGAAAGTTATGTAATTCTGAAAACAGTAGCAGTGAAAGAAGAGAACCAAGAACTCAGTGTTGAAGCAATAAAATATTTACTTCCTTTCACGAACAAAAGACTTGTAGAAAGAACATTCTCGTGCTATGGGTACATTAAGAGCAAATATCTCAGTAAGCTTGGCGCAGTTACAGACATGAAGTTATGCATCTGTCTTCATTTGAACCTGCTCCATGAAACAAGCTCAAGAACTACAATGAACTCATCTTCCATTTGAATAGATGATTATCACCGTGGTTAATTGTTAGATTTTATCAAAATTTAAATCAAAATTATTATTGAGCACAATCTCAAAAATCTTCCCATGTTGTACATAACGACCGTTTGCAATTAGGGCGCCAATTAAATTGACGTACAGTCACATGATAGATGTAAGCACGCATATCATCTAACTTCCCACCGTCTTCCTCTGTGATGTAACATCGTATTCTCTTTTAATTTTTATTCCCGTCTAGATGAAAGTAGATTAAAATTAAATTGGAACTGGGACTTCGACTTTTATTACCTGAACGTGATCAAACTCCATGGTGTTAAACAACAGTTTTCTTGCGAATTGTACAGTTTGGGCTGGATATATGACTTTCATTACGATGCTTTACTTTTAGATGTGTCTTTTGTGCCCTCGGTATTAATATTTTAGTTATTTCAGAATAAATTTTATAGTTAATTGGAGAATTGATTTTCGGGAACATAGAAACAGTTATATATTATTGTAGAATAGTTTTCAGCTCTAATATAAGAGCGATCTACTAGGAACGGGGATGTGACGTGGCGTATTAGTAGTAGGTCGAATATGAACCATATTTGCTGTTGTATAATGCCTCGTTTGACAAGGTATATAAAATTTAATATCCAATAATTTTGATTATTTTAGAAGAATTCGTCTAATAAAATGTTTCTAGTAGTAGCCTATCGTATACGCTAATCTTGAGACTACGGAATTATTTAGTCAAAAAGTAAGAGATAATGAGGCTAATTTCGTCAAAAAGTAAGAGATAATGAGACTAATTTAGGTAAAAAATAAAAGATAATGATACTAATTTCGTCAAAAAATTAGATTTTTAATTATAATGCTCAGTACCTACTCTAATAGTTGCATTTTCTATTCAATCTTAACAGTTATAAATTTAAACGAATTAATTATATCCATCTAATTATAAATTCTCTGACCTACGCATTTTGTCGGATAAAGTTAGAGGACGTTACAATATTAAGCTAGTTGCATAAAAGGCCAATTTTTTTATTTACGCTATTTTTGGGAGGACCTTGTAATTTTGATCCGCTGTCAGATAGCGAGGATGTCACTTGAAATAGCACTCCTCAATCCAAACTTCTGCGCCACACCAGCATGAGGATGTTTAACCCACAGCGTCAGATTGCATATGCATTAGGCCCATATAAACGGCGGATCTTGATTGAAATCCGAATATCGAACTCTGTACCTTACCTCTGGGTCACCGTGGAGCGAGCTGTATTTTGAAAACTAACATAATATTCTATCATTCTGTTTATAGTTTTATATCTGTTTTGATTTCGCAAAATTAGAAATATTGACCCCGTATATTATTAAAACACAATTAATTTGTTGAGAATAATTCATTTTATAATTACATCGAAGAATGTTGCATAATTCTTCTCATCATGCACTCTTATTTCCATCTTATCGGATCTATATTTTAGATTGCAAAATCATTTCACGTTTCAAGACCTCCTTAGAGCAAAAGTGTAATACATAGATGAAAACGATATGAATATTATCAAAGAAAACATTCTGCTTTACCACCTGGCACCTTTGGCCAAATATGCCAGGTGGTAGAATATGACCAGGAAGAGATTTTGACCAGGGAAGGAATTTTGGCCAGGTGGTAGAATTTGTACGTGGAGGATGGTGAACTCTAGTTTCGATTTTCAAAGTTCCGCCGGAAGCAGGTATGATGTAAGTTGAGTTGTTGAACTGCCTCACATCTGCTCAGTAAGAAAATTTGGAAAAGGGGTATTGAATGCGGTTTGTTCTCAGTTAGACCATAGGATATTTTCAAGACATCGGATAATTTAATAAATCAATTTACATTGATATTGCTATTGGTAAGTTGATACTGATTGTTCTAGAATTTTATTTATCAACTTATGATTGTTGCATTTAATTGGAAAATGTATGAATTTGATCTAAATATCGAATATCTTTAACTCTCCGTCAGTCGCAATCATTTTCATCCTTACGTGGTCGCAATATATCTAGCGGATTTAAATCTGCCTATCATCATCAATATGATCATCTGATTTTGATAGTTTTTTTCCTTTATAACTAAATAATTAATCCTAATGAGAATGTGAATGAGTGTCCTGTAAGAAAAATTCAAAGTGTAATGATTTAAAAGTAGCTACTACACACAGATTATGTGCGTGTCTATTTAGATATTGCGACTGACGGAGGTTTAATGAAATATGTGATTTTTCTTCTCTAAAAATATTGCAAGACCGAATTGATAAACTAGTCTAGGCCCATTCGAAATGCATCTGGACTCCGGTCCGAGTCTACTAATAATGAGCAAAAACATTCAATAACTTAAGAAATTTGAAAAAATTATATCTTTAGTTTTTTTGATATTTTTGGTATTTTGATTTAAGACTTTTAAATGTGACATATTGAATGATATAATATGTTGTAATATGTTTCATATCATAAGTGTTTATTTTTATGTTATATATGTATATATATACGTATTTCGATTTATAAATGTTACGAGATTTGATAATTAGTTCTTAGGCATTTGTGTTCTTTTAAACTTTTGTATATTTTGTTGTTGCTTTTTGCTATCTTGTGTCATTCAGTAATGAAATGTGATGAATTTATTTATATTTCGTGACGAATTATGACGAATCTGTTTATTGAATGAATTGACTTAGATAATATCAATTGACCAAACATAAATGAATTGACTTAGACATAACAAATTGACTTAGGCATTCATTATGTTTTTTTTTGAATTTTTGTATTTTATTTTGTTGCTTTTTGCCATCTTGTGTGATTCAGTAATGAAATGTGATGATTTTGTTTATATTTGTGATTGCATTTATTAATTCAAATTCCGCTCTATCACATTCAATGTCTTACACCCTCTAGGTAGGCTGCGTCGGCTTGAAAAATAATCACTGACAGTTTTTGACGAATCAAACTCGTCATAATATGTTATATCATCTTTTTCAACATATAAACTCGAATTAAATCCATTTATTGACTAATATCATATTATAATAATTAATATAAAATAATTTATATAGATAATATTTTATTGTAATTTGTTATAAAAAATTGCTTTGAATCCATTATTATAACTGAAAAACAACAACGCATTGCCTAAGAGGAATTTGCCATCTAATTAGCCGAAAAAATTTAACTGCCAACTAGTTTGTAACAACGATCGGATTAAGATTAGATGAATTAGACGTCCACCGACTCACCCATAGAGTTTCGAGTCATCGAAGATGGATGAGAAGATTAGATGAATGAAATACGTTAATCCTGAAATGATCCGAGGTTACTGCCTTATCTAATAAGGATCTTAGTCAATATAGTAACATCAGATAATTTCGCCCACCGAAATCTACTGGAGTCCTACACGGGGACAGACTTAGGAGTTCAGCTCGGAAGGAAACAAAAGAATTATTTTTTCAGATGAGACAAACACCAGCTTTCTCAGTCTTCTATATTTATTTCCGTGTGAAAATAGTAAAATACACTAAAGGGAAATGATTTAAAATTAATAATTGAAATATTGTTTCGCTTTATCAGAAAATATATAAAATAAATAAGATTTCTATGAAGCCTGAAATAATTTTATGTAACTATTTAAATAAAGCTTTCGCTTTAATAGCTGAAAGATACCCTGATCTCATCAGCATCTAATACTGACCTTGGCTTTTTTTATCTGGCCCAAAAGATTTTCATTTTCTTGTCAAATTCATTTATCATAATAATCTGTAGAGTAAGCTCATCTTCATTTTCATAATTTTTGAGGCTTTGTAAATGAATTATGATAAAAAAAACCTGGACAGCGTATTCAAGTTGCTACTTTTGTAATTATATGGCCTTTAGCATTTATTACTATGGGAAATATTTCTAAGATGTTGGGGTGGCCGAAACAAAAGATTTTATATTGATATTCAGATAGTACCCGGCTTGAAAATTCTAGACGCATTTTCTCCATATTGCTTGCAATAAAATATACATGGAAAATAATGATGTTAAATTATATATAGTGTTACTAAATATCACTAATACAGCATTCATAAAAAATTTAGTATTACAATCACGTACATTTATGAAAGCAGCAATCTTCTATGGAATTCTTATTTACATAAATCGCCAAAGGCGAACTGACCCTGTCTAAGCTTTGATTGACTTCGTGGATTATCAATAAAATTGCACTGCAAACTCATTGCCTAATTGAGAGGGAATTTCATCAAATGATATAAAAGAAAAGGGTGAAGGCAACTGTATGTGATGGACACACACTATAGTTCTAGTATTCAGTTTAATTAAATTTTGGACGGCGTGCATTTATGTCTGTTTTTAAAATAGGAAATGTTTACTATATGTCAATCAATTATCGTCAATCAAGATTTATATTTAAAAATATTGAGTGGAAAAACCATGATTAGAATCACCTTGAATGGGCCTTGACCAAGCTTACGCGTGCTCATTGTCCATTAGAAATCTTATATCTAATTTAAAGGACAATTTCTCAGCGCAAACTTCTGTGACGGCTGAGGTCTGTTAAAAATATTTCAAATATGATGTTTAAATGTCATTATGCTAACTAGTAGTAACTCGTGGCGAGTCATTCATTGATTGAATATTTTTTAATGATTTTGGAAAGATTCTGTCAGCCACAATTCAAAATCTACTATTTAAACCTTTACAAACAAAACTGCAAGTCATAACGGTTTATTTATGAAGAAAAGTGTTCCTACGGAAGGGGGGTCATCACGAGTACGTGGATGCGAAGCCACCGAATTAGTAAGCTGATTCTCGAGACGGGTCGCGGCCTGTGATGGCTATTAAGACTCCATTCTAAGTTCCCGATTGCTGTCGTGACCACTTCATTCAAATCTCCCGTAATGCTATGGCAGGGCGAGGGAAACTCCTTTGTAATTATATTTGCTTATGCAAAATATATTTTGAGAAAATTCTGCATCAAAATTTTTAAAACTTCTGTTAAGTAATTTTGACTATTTTATATAAAAAATAAGCCTGTAAATTTGATACGGAATTGAACGGCTAATAACATTACAAGAAAATCGCACTTTTCAATCAGTCATTTTGCTGCAGACCATGCATTTGAATATTATGTATAAATAATGAAACCGTCTTCGTCGAAGCGTTTTCTTTTGAATTTTTGGCTGAAGTTATATTTTGTGGACTGACAGAAGGGCACAAAGCAAATAGTATCAGTTTAATACATTTGGGGCAAAACAAGATATTTCGAATGGCACATGTTGTGACATATTTGTACATATTCCATTGAGTTGAATTCAGCGACCACGAAATGCAGGACTATAGAAGTAATAAGATACACTGGACGTGGAATCTGATGTGGTTTTACTAGAATATCTACAAGTTCTCTTTTCCTCATAGTAGTGACAACACCTTACAAAGTATCATATCGGAAACCTCTGTTTTCTAGATAATTAAAACCATCGCACAGTTACTTTTAAACGATCGTATTTAAACACTGTAAGTGGATCACCAATGAGGGCTACCTTATTTTGATTTTTCTATAAAATACTTCCACAGTTACGTCATGTTCTATCTCTCAAAACATGCATTTTCTCCCTATTTTAATGGTCCTTGTTAAAATAATTCAGCAAGTGCTAAACTAAAGTCAAATCCGAATCTGCCTTTATGATCATTTTGGAATGTTTTCCATATAAAATAACAAAGCCAATCCTTGAAATTATTATATCCGTTTAAAAGTAACTGTGCATTGATTTTAATTATCTACAGATTTCCGATATGATGCTTTAAATTATTAAATATAATAAATTTACAATTTACAAAAATCAATCCACAAGCTTACTGCCATGTTTTGAAGGAATCGACACGATCAAAGTACATTAATACACAAAATTACAAAAGATTTTGTTATAACCCAAGTTGAAGATATAACTACTTCTATACTTCTTACTACTTCTTTTCCATACGAATTACCATAACTTGCTGTTATTAAAATATTTTTTTTATCATTGATAAAATTATTTTATCATGGAGTAAAGAATCAACTTTCTCTTGTCCCGCTATGTATAAAGATACATTTGGCACTATCCTAGTATTCAGCATTTACTTAACGCCTTTTTCTCGAGCAACGTAAAAATAGCGTCTAATTTGTTCCATACAATTTGGTGGGTGACGCTATTGTAGCATTGCATATAAATATCTGCTCGTTTCGTTGTGAAAGTATTTTAACTTATTCCCAAATGTCGCATATACCACCGCGATTAAAAAATACTTCACTCATTTATACAGAATAATTTTTTAAAAAAATCGACCGTGGTTTAAGGCTTAAAGACATACAAATTAAAACTTTATCTTGAAAAAAGATTCGTTTCTTTCTAACGCACGTAACCTAACTTCTTTAAGATAAATATTGTCACCCAGATTTGTATAAATCTCAGGCCCAAATTCAAGAGGAAGTCTTTCGTATCCCTAAAGACGAAAAATCGATAGAATCTCTCTTTTTACTATCATAAAATCTCTATCTGCGTGGAATTCGGCCCGCTTTTGTGCAAAAGATCACCAATTTTATGTATCCCTAAACGGTTCCCTCAGATTCCTCACGGTGTTTATGATTTCGTAGCAGCAAATCTGGTCGGAGCGTATTTCCGATAACGGGTCATTTATGTCGGATATTTCAATAGTGTAGAAAGGAGTAACTCTTTTATTCGGCGTTTACATTTCCAGGCGTCTCGGAAACATTCTTTCGGTTTGGTGGTATGCTTGTGCTTCGGTCTTTTCGAAAAATGATTTTGCGATGAATATATATTGGTATTAAAGAAAAAACATATATTTTATTATTTTTTCTGTAAAGTTTTCTGGTTCATATCGACTTATGCAGGTTTCTTACAAATGTTTCAACCTTAGAACATTAGAGAAATGCAGACAGGATATATGCCATCTGGCGTAAAGTATTATCTAATTCCTTCGTCATATTCACCCTTAAAAAGTGAAATAAACATACTAATATTTAGTCCTCGCATAGCTATCTCCCCAAGATTGGTACCATGGACATTTACGTCCTTGGCTCAGTATTTAGAGTTAAGAATTCATGAGATTTTCACTACAACAAAAACATTTTTGTCTTCGTTTGTGGACTCAGCCTTCTTTACTGCGAGGCTATTTCATTTCGCGCGTTTCATTAGCATCTTTACTGAAGTTCTGCAAAGAATAATAGGAATAGGAAACGTTATACACCGGAGCCAGGTAAAGAAAACGAAACCTGAGCCTTAACTTCTGTCGCATCGACATTAATTGTATTTCAAGTGTGCATTTGGACTTTTTAAAGCCGTTTAGTCATACTTGTGTTCGAGCAAAATAAAGGACTTATTTAGGTGCCTCGGAGGGTATGAACTTGGCAAAAATTTGGAAAAGCGACATCTGACACCGGATGTGTGTGGGGAGTTGTGATGTCCAAGGGTTCAGGAGGTCAGGTCACGTTAGTGGACTGTGGCGTTCTTCGCGCTGCCTGATCTCTGAGCCAATCACATCCCTGGAATGTAGGGGAAAAAAGAAAATTAGAAAAGATAATTATCTTCTATTTCCTAGCTCGAAACGCAAGAGTTCATTAAAGTGACTTCACCTCCTGAACCATCTGACATTACAACCCCCATATCCAGTGACAGCTGTCGCTTCCCCGAATTTTGGTACGTCCAGACCCTCCGAGATACCTCCTTTCTTTTGCTCGAACACGAGCATGACTAAACGGCGTAAAAAAAGTCCAAATGCACACTCAAAACACAATTAATGTGGATACGACACCTCACCTCCAAACTTACCAACTTTAGGACATTTGGCCCATGCCCAGTAGGACAAATATTCTTTTAGACCGGAGCTATTCAGACTCACAATAATCACCATATCTTCTTTAGAATCGGAACTTCAATCTCCAGGCTACGAAATCAAGACTTTCGCCAGGACATTGCGACTCCACTATGATGCTCTTACCGATTTTAATTATGAGTCAGACTTTCTAGTGGAGATTTGATTGCAATCATAGAGTCATGGATAAAATATGAATTAAAAAGTTATGCCAGGCCCATACGCATGACGAATCTTTAGTTGAATAGGGTTCCAAACTTGGAATCTTCCGATCCCGAAGCCGAGATCTTACTATCAGGTAACGCGGGCGATTAAGCCAGGCACCTTATCAAATATTATAAAGAGAGAACGTCTATTGTAGAATCTGACCGCCACATATTCTTAAGGAGACATCGTTTAACCCCTTAAAGCACGAATTTATTTAACCTAGTAATTAGACGAGACATCATGTATGGGATATTTTTGTAATTTCAATCAAGTTAGAACATAAATAACACCTGGAATAATTAAGCGCACCCAAGTCATTTGTCTTGAAATTTATTTGCTACTTTGCTTTAATTACTTACCAAAAATTCTTTAACTGGATGCACGAGTCAGACAGGACATTTTATGTCAAGAGTTTAGGTGTTTAGATATCATTCGTAGTTATGTTATTTATTAATGAATTTCTTCCAGTGTAACATCATACAAACACATGTTTGAAAGATTTATCACTCCTTACTAATGCGTAGGTGATACATGAAAATAACAAATACGATGGCTTTTGACTTCTGCGCGCATAAAGAGACGTTGCTCCGAACTACGAATGCAAATTGAGTTAATTTCGTTGCTTCCCATTCCTTTTAATTAGAAATTTATTCTTCACAAATCTCCTGTTACTGGTTTTCAACGATCTTCTCAATTAACTTTTGATCACATTTGGGGAATAATTATGGACAGACGATTAACTCCGCATGCTCATTGAAGACTGGAGCAATTAACGGAACATTTAAGAGCTTAATGTGATAATTAAGAACCAAAGATACTTCGTGATAGTCCCGTAGGGTTGTTTAGGGAATTATTCAGTTAAAAAATTTTAAGCATTTTTTAAACTGTTAAATTTGCCGTTCGAAATGAAACGAAATGGCACAACTGCAGGAGTAGAATGTTTTAAACAGTTAAAAGTAATTAAAATATTGTCCATCTTAAATATTCGAGTTGATATCAAGAAACGAGTCGGAATGTCTTTCATATACCAATTTAATAGAAATGATGGTAAGTAGCTATATTTCGGGATGTTGTATTATACATATAATATATACCAAAATTTGTTTTCAAGATAAACATGATAGTTAATTGCTTAGTCTTGTATTATTAACATCCATTTTTAAGCAAAACACGAGTTGTTTCTGGGACGAATCATGTAATTTTGAAACGCGATGTTCTCTGAGCTGGTACCTCCCCTTTTACGAACTTCCACGCAACACCAGAGGTAGCGTGTTCTCTCGAAGTCACATTTAACGTGTACCAAATTCACAAAAACTATCCCATACTACCGTGGAAGCTCACAAACGCTGCAAACCTTTGGTGGAATGGGATTTTCAACCTGGCAGCCTCTAATCCCGAAGCTGAGACCTTACCAGAAGATTACCTGGGCCCTAATGTAATAGCTGAAACCTTATTTCTGATGCATTTATCATTGGTGTTTGTATTCTTTCATAAGTCACATTACTCAAATACTTTAAATTGGAGTCATAAATAAGAAAATAATCTCTTCATTAATGAAATTCATGAATTTGTCACTGCCCTATAAAATATGCTCTGTGCTATAATAAAATTTGCATCTTCCTCTCTTTTTGGCCCTGGATATGGTTGAAACAGATTGCTGTGGAAGTAGGCAAAGAAAAATCTTTATATAAAATTTAAATTCACATACTTTTGAAGAAATGAAAGTAATGATTTGTTCAAAATGCTGAACTTCTTCACAAAGAATTATCTCTCATCTACTCAAATTTACAGATGGATACTTATTAATTATATTGATTTTAGAATATAATTTGTCAGAGACGGCGATTGGGTTGAAAACTTAGGGGGGGGGGAAATGTTATGGACATCTAAAAGTAACCGGGAGTATAGGGATAGACAACGAAATTTAAAAATTTAGTTACAAACTTAGTTAACTTTCCCGGACACTATTTCTTTTAAATAATTCTTAGTTTTTGGCAGCTAAAATGAAATAAAAATTTAATTTTTCCAGCAAAAAGTAGGGGGACGACTGCCCCCCTCGTCCTCCCGACTCCTCAATTTATTATTAAAATCTTGTATTTTCAGCAATTCAACCTTGTTGTTGATTTTCTTTGTTCCTTTTCCATACGTTTAACATTGAGCAAAACAAATGCTTTCCTGTATTTTACTGAAGAAAACGTATGTAGTTTCGTATTGAAAAGATAGGAATAAAAAACTCCATGATTGGTTTAAAACTCTAGAAACTCCATTTTTATTGGTAGAATAATTTTGATATGTTGTCTTTCAGCTCTGAAAAATGAGCCTTTAAAATAGATAAACGTTTATATATATATATTTTACAAACAATTAAAACTCAAATAACATTTTCAGTATCGGTTAAAGAAAGTACACTTATAAATATGAGTTTTCTGCTCAGGAACAGAACAATAATAACAGAAATGGCCGACCTGGCCACTTGGAGTGTTAAAAGAATTCAGGTGATCGGGATTGGAATTTAGGCCCGAATTCTGCTGATGATGAAGCCTTACCATCGGGGCCGGAGGATTGCTCTCAAAGGTCTAATATTTTCCCGTTGGTGTAGAATAGAAGTTTGTAGAGGAATACCGGCGCATGTGTCATCCTCGTCATCTGACCATAGTTCCAAATTACGAGGTTCATCCAAAATTCCTCATTAGCTCCTAAATAGCACGGTGATTTCACTAAACACACTTTTCTTAACTTCACCTTGTTCTGTATCACCTCGTGTTTGCTATTGGAAATTGAGAGGAACAACAAATTTTATTTTCTAATTATTTAAAAAAAAGAAAAGCATTTTTTTGTTTCACCTCTAGAATCTCTGTTTTTGAAGTTTGTTTTGAATTTCATCCAAAGTAATTTGAGGTATATTGTGTGAATAAACGTTTAACTTTATTGTGAAACACGTTAAGAGAAAAAAATCTTATGCTGAATTTTTATCATTCATAGGGGGAAAGATATAAACAACTGTTTAAATATTTGTACGTAAATCTTACTGAAACATTAAAAGCAAACTGTAAAATATACATCAACTTCTATAAAAATTGCATAAATTTGAAAGTCAGGAAATTCCTTCAATAATTTTACCACACATCCACAATCGTACATCTACATCTATTCCATATACCCACTGAAGTAATGCATTATTTCTATACAAAACAGTCATTTTATTTAAATCCACAAACGATTTTTCAATATGAAATGTTAATGCACAGCAAAGATTTATACAACGAATCTCGAACGAATAATAACGAAACTAATACCTCCTGCATTGATGGCGCAATATCGTGTTCTCATTATCTCAGAAACCAAAAGGTTTATCAGGAAAACCTTTTATTTGTTACGGTTTTTGTAACGCAAAACCTTAGAAACACGTGAGCATATTTTCCCTTGATATATGTTATGAAACAGAAGTTGCCGTTAAAAAGTGCGAAATAAATCGTGCTGATCTCAAAAAAGATAATAAGTATCGAGATAAGCACAAACTTTGTATGAGGAAAATTAGATAGGGAGATGGTATTTCTTTCGTTTAATGTTTTGCCAATGTGTTTCGTGGAACCTGGCTTTGATAACGAAAGTGGTGTAAAATATTTTTTCAGGTAATGATCCGTTTAACGAAATGATTGTACGATTCCTTATAAAAGCGTGATTTAAAACTAAGAGATGGGCATTTTTAACTAATTAATTATTTGCATGTTTCTTCGAAATAACTCAAAAGCAATGAATAAAGCAACCCTATAACATTTTTTCCACCTTTTTTTCTTAACTGATTGCTTTTTTGACTCAGGTCTCAATATGAAACTACCACTCACGGACGGTAACTGAAATTTCAAACACTTAACTGCGATACCCGGATTCTACTCGCACAAAGAATTATGAACATTTTAACCCCTTAAATGGTTTTTCCATACGCCATACGTCCATCGAATTAACACAATTTCAAACTTAAAAGCTAAAACCAAGACATTCACAGGTGTTATAATTCAATACAAAAATTACATGGTTTCCCTATCTATTTCAACTATTCTTTTAGGCTCTAAATTGAATTAAAATGACAACGCATTCCCAAAATAGAATGTTTCATCTAATTAGATAGTTGAGAAAGCAAACCAGTTAAGGGGTTAAATTAATAACCTAAAATTAGGCATTCATAGCAGTTAGAATTGGATTAAAAATGATGAATTATCCATTTATATCCCAAGTATTATTAGTTCAATCAATACGGCAACACTTTTATAAAACAGATGGAATGATCTAATTAGATAGTAGAGAAAACTACACAGTTAAGTGGTTAAAACCAGGTGAAATGTGAAAGACGACACATCAATTGGTACCCGAGTCAAGAACTTTCCTATCACACCAATGCCAGGAGGCATGACCACAAGGTTATTTTTTTAAAGTGCACCATGTTCAGAAACATGGCAAGATCTTAGCTGGCTTTGGATTCTATCTTCTTTTCTTTCTCTCTCTCTGTTTTTAGTTCAAATTTCCCTCGATTAATTCATTCAATTTGATTTATATATGCGATAATAAAGATACTACATGTTTATAGTTCATCCTTTTCTGATGTATGACTTTTATTCATAAAAAAATGTTTTGAGTTTTTAAATGTGATTGATTTTTTCTTCTTCCCCTGAGCATAATATTTCCAAAGTTTTCTATTTTTCAAATGGATTGCATCTACCTATAGAAGAATCTTAATGTCCGACCCTTGTGATGTTGATATTTATATATGTTGATTTTGCATTAGGTGTCGCATAGTAGCTGTCTTCTGTCTGTTAATGATTTTTATTGTCTACTTAAATTTTCTGAGTTATTTCGTGTGTATTTTGTTCTGTGTTTTCCTATATTTTCTATCTTTACTTTTTGCATATTTCTATGTTTGTTACATTCTAACGTTAGGTAATATGTTTGCTATATTTCTAAATATTTACTTACGTTTCCATTTTTATTGTATTTTATATCTTATTTTTTTGTATTGTTTTTGTGTTTTAATTCTCGTCAGAAACGCAGGTTTTCTCTAGTTTTTTGGTGGGGACGATTTCTCTTTCCGCTGTCCATTATTGACTTCCGTCTTCGTACGTAGGTCGATGGGCGGGAGTTGTTGAGGGTGCAGTTTTCATCATTTGACTACGGTTCAAAATGTCGAGATACATCCCAAACTAACCATCGTGTAATTTCAAAACGGGACGTAAATCCATGTTGTGTTATATGTCTCTATATTTGCATACGTATCTAATTTTAGCGTATTTTCTATCTTACCTTTTTTACTGTTTTTGTACTTGCTTGCTCGGGAAGATTGAGTTTTCCCTGCCTTTCCGGTTGGGTTTTACTCTCCGCCGATCGTTAATCACTTCCGCCTTCGTACGTAGGTCAATCGGCGTGAGTTCTTGAAGATGCCGTCCTCATCATTTGACTACGGTTCAAAACGTCGAGCTAACTGCCAAAATAACCCTTGCTTAGTTTCGAAATGGGACGTAAATCCATGCTTTGTTATATTTCTATTTGAATACGTTTCCATTTTATCGTATTTTGTATCCTATATATATATGAAATGTATTCGTAATTGTAGTCGTTAAACAAAAAACACAGGCCGAGTTATTCTAAATTTCATTTTATTATGGGAGAGTGACGGAATGTACGTACATCTCAGTATAAGGTTTCAAGCCAGAAGAGCCCAGAAGATTCCTGTTTTTCTCAGGTAGGAATTTAACAGATAGACACGTGGTCAAAGTGAAGGGAGTAATAGCTATTTTTAGTATATTACGTAAGTATTTTAGGGAAAAGTCTGGAAAAGAATTCGCGATTTATGTTGGCGCGTGGAAGCAATTAGAATAATCTTTTAGCAATAAATATGCCAAAACGCGAGATTTAAGATACCTCCAGAGCGGGAAATAAAACGAAACTGGAGTTTAAGAAAGGTGATTTTGGAATACATTAAGACTTTAAAATATATAATATTAGAATTTGAAATAAAATTAAGTGAGATTATTACATATATATATATATATATTTGTTTTTGTGTTGTACTTCTCGTTAGAAATGCGGGTTTTCTATGTTATTTTCCGGTTGGGGACGATTTCACTTTCCGATGTTCGTTATTGACTTCCGTCCTCGTACGTAGGTTGATAGCCGTGAGTTGTTGATGGTGCAGTTCTCATCATTTGACTACGGTTCAAAATGCGGAGATACATACCAAACTAACCATCAATGTAATTTCAGAACGGGAAGTAAATCTATGTTTCTCCGTCTTTTTTCGCTCGAGACGGTTTCTCTCCACGTCGTTATTGAAGGTACCGTCCTCATCATTTGACTGCGATTCAAAACGTCGAGATACCTGCCA
>BGPR01000023.1:1350003-1362941 GCA_013235015.1 Araneus ventricosus
CTGGATAGGCGGAATTAAAATAGGCGATTCTTCACATTCGATAGTTTGCATTCGTATCGAAGAATTCAAATTATTTCGCATAATCAACTCTTCATTATTCTAAAATCAATTATATTAATCGGGTTAACCGATCCCCTCGCTGCATAGCGTCAAATTAATAAAGTCAGATAGATAGCTGAAATTTTTGTTTATTAACAATGGAAAACTATAGTAAAAAAATGTGAGGTATTGTCGGTTGTTGCGTTATATAAATATATATGGTTCTCTTTAAAAATATCTTTATTTAGTAGGAATAGGCTCTACGTATTATTTATTCTTCTCTCTTTTCTTCATTGGAATTTCTCCGTATACTTGTTAGTTAATGGCTGAATATGAAGACCAGCAATTTGATTTTCTTTAAGGCAATATTATTTTAGAATACGAACTGCTAACGGTCATAAGAACAAACTGCTCCAAACGAAAAGTTTTACTTGTAATAATGAAATACAAAACATTTGCTTAATTGACTTATGAATTCATGTCACTGTTTATTCAAAAGGATTCTAGTAGAATAATTCGTTAAGCTTCATTATGTAACATTACCTTCATAATTGTTTATCTTAAAAAATTAAATAATCCATGACAATTTTTTCGAATGATTTATTTATTGAGCATTATTAAAACAAAAAAAAAAATAGTAAAAAGTTCACAGTTGGAATTTCGCAATTGAAAGCAATTGCTTTCTAAGTTTTTTTCATTCTTGTGACATTATTTTCTCTTTTGTTCATAAATTTTTCTTTTCATTTGTTTAATATTTATAACTAATTTTTCTCACAACGAATAGGAAATAAATGAGCATGATTTTACAAATACATTAAAAGGAAAGTAATTGCAATGAAAAAAAACAGCAGTTGAACTCGTTGCCTTTTTTTATTAGCCAATAAAACCATAAATCCGTTATCACAAATTATATAATTCAGATATTAAGAATTCAATTCTCTTCCTGTGTATGATATAATGCCAATAGACTCATAATGAAACTGAAAACAATAGGCGTAATTTTTATCTATATAAATACAAAGAGAATCAGTATTATAACAATTTTTAACGTATCATATTTGTGCATGGCTTTTAAATAAATGTAGATAAAATTCCATCGAATCAAAACATTTTTTGGAACACAGCATCCTATTTGTTCAAACTGTTCTTATATTATAAACAATGAATTCATTATTTTTATATTATCCTTATTAGAAACACGCTTATAGGTCGAATTATTTTAATTTTTATCTTTGCATTCAGATGCAAATAAGACAATAAATAAATTTATTAAAGTCTTATTCTAAAATGCAGATTGGTAACATTTCCCGCCTTCTTATTTATATTTGATTCGATACTGTAGAAACAAACAGTCAATTAATACAATACAACGATTTTTTATATTTTTGTTACAAACAAAATGTTCTAGATTTTTGAATAAATTAATTATTTTCCAGAATCGTAAAGAACGGTATTAGAAGGAAATAATAGAAATATCACATAAACAACTTTACTGAATAAATTCTTTTATTCGCGTTATTTCCAACAGCTGAAACAGACAATAAAAATGAATTATAATATGTATATTTAATTGTTATTTTCCTCACTAGAATCGGAATAAAAGTAGTTAGGGAATGTTGTTCTGTTTTGGATGTTATATATTTTAACAATTCAATAAGTCCATTTGCTTCGAAAAAAAAAATTCAATCGAAACTGAATTATTACATCAAAGGTTTTGTTTTAATTTGTATAGCCACAATAGATTTATGTGGAAATTTATTATGAAAATAATTTACTCATTCTTTCAATTCAGAAAATAAGTGGTAGTCTTAGATGAATAAAACATGTTTTTAACTTTACCGTAAGTATTAAATTTTTATATCTTCTGTATAATTAACTATTTCTGCAGATGTTCAAATGAAATCTTAGATTATGGTTTATATAAGCATTCGCCCTGCAGAGTTACTTCATAAAACAATAAATGGAAAATACTAATATTATCTTAATTCAATTAAAATCGTGATACACGAAGAATTTAAAAATTAGAACGGAATTAAAAATTTTCGTTATGAAAAATTAGCATTAGAGAATTAGTTTAAACTTTCAAAACTCCCTGCCGGCAAACCTAAAGACGATGGCAGATTCCTTTTGCGAGGAGATATAAGAGAATTTCACTCCCCTCCACTATTTTAACCTTCAATTGCATTAGGGTTCGAGCTATGTGGATGGAAGTCTGTGAAAGAGACTGCAACTTATAACATGTGTCACATGCTTAGGTTAACCAGCGGGAGTGGTCTCCTCGAAACTTTCTTGTATACTCTCTAAGATATATAGAGAAAAAATAAGCTAAAAGGCAATAAAACCAAAAAGCGTCCCTAACGCAGTGGAGAAAAAAAAAATAATCGAAACGTCTTCCCATGAGTTTCCGAAGGTGAAAGAAAATTTGTCACAGAAATCGGAAGTAGAAGCTGGCGTGATTACACAATGGGGTTGCATAAGATAAAGAAAACCATCTTTGCAATTTGAAAGAAATTTCTTCAACGGATTGACACAAAAATTGGACACAAAGCTACAATTAAGGCTAGATGGCCACATACAAAATTTCATTCATCTAAGTAATTTTGTTAAGAAGTTATTGCATTCAAAAGTATGCGATTGTACAAACAGACAGTCAACCCTTTGACGGATTTGGCCCAAAATCTTGGGCCAAATGGACCTACGTTCCCGACGATAAAACTGGGTACCAAATTTTATCTATCTAGCTATTCAAGTTTTTGCTTGCTGTATTATTATTATTTATTTTTGCAACTCAATAAAGTCCACCTACATCTACACCAACCCGGATAGGAGCCGCATGAGCTCTAGAGACGACAGTGTGGTGTGGTTTTCAAGTGTTAAAGTGTCCACATGAACACGGACAGGCAAACTTCCTTTATACGGATTTTGTCCAAACTTTGATAGAAACCTACAAATTATGTGTAAAGATAACATACCAAATTTCATCCCTCTATCTCTAATAGTTTTCGAATTATCGTGTTCACAGACAGACATAATTCCAAAATCATGTTTTTATGAACCCAGGGAGGTCTAGAACGTGGAGATTCGTTAAAATCTCGAGTTTGAATTTTTTGACGATTACAGTACTTTCTCTTTGAATACTTTGTATACGAGAAAGTAAAAAACAGTCGAACTTAATGATTGGAAACCTTTTTTAACCCTTGACTTCTAAGGTGTTGTAGGTATCAAAATATTTTGTTGTTCAAAACAAAAATTGTTCGTTATGATAAGTCATTATGATTCGCCTCATCATAATTGAATTATCTTCCTATCTTCAATAGTGGAGGATTTTTGGGGGAAATAAAAACTTCTGCCCTCGCCAATTCCAATCCTTTTGAGCTGGTTGGCCCATATACGAACTAGGTTGAGACTTTCATCCTCCCTCCCCGACGCCGGTTCAAATCAAACTAAAATTATTCTTGTCAACGTGTATAGAATACATGTGCAAAGGGTTATGTATATATAGCACCATGATCGAAAAAAGTGACGTGTGCCCGGTCTTGTCATGAAAACCATTGCAATAAGTATTCCTAGGAGAAATCTACCTAAAATATTACAATGCATAAAGCCTAGGTTTTTCTTTAATAGGGTTAAGGCAATTGTAATGGTGATGATCGCGCGTTTCGAGATCTGATTTTACTTCAAATCTGCCGTCTAGTTTGGCTTCGCACACGTTAAAACCCACGAGGGCGTGGTGTGAAAGTCTGAAGAATATGATAACGGTTCCTCATAACGTTCAACTGAAAATAGCTGTGGCGTAGTTTCAAACTCTAATGTTCCAAACCATAAACTAAGTATTTAGGCATGAAAGCACACAATGCATCACCAAAAAAATCTATGCAGATTGCGATTGATTACTGATATCAAAATTTCATGACTTAGATTGAAATATACAAATGTAGAATCTTCTTAGTGACGGAAATTCCGTGCTCTTTCACATAACAATAAAATAATTTTTCATGCTTGTACAATTACAATCTTCAACATTAAAGCAATATTTTTTCGAAAATAATGGCTCAAGCAGTCGCCATAACAACAGCTACTCGGAAACTGATAATCCTGGTTTACAGTAGAACTCTATAGCTCGTATTCACCAACTCTTTAACACTCGGAGTAAACCTAGAATCAGTGTTAATCCCTTGATCATATGAAAATCTGTATTCTCCAACGAAAATCCCGAGATCACCGGCTATTTTAATACCCTGTTTTTGATCCTCAGAAATCGGAGGATTAACAGTGATAATCCGCGGAGTTTCGTTTTACGCATGCGCATTTCTCTTCTACCTTCTATCAAAACAAACATGGCAGACGATGGATTGTCGTATTTAGACGATATTGAAAGTTCAGAAATTTTAGAAATAATCGAAAGAAGGAAAATATCTGTGCATCCAGATACAGCGAATGATTTGGACTGTATGAACAATGTAGCTTTTCTATCGCGTTATCGTTTAACCTTGGCGCGCCTGCACAAATTTTACGACATATCGTGCATCTTATTACACACACATATATATATCGTGTTGTTTTACAAAAATAAATGCAACTTTTATTTATGTTATCTGTATTTATTAGCTTAATAGTAAACAAAGATTTTATAAATAAAATTTGCACTTAAATTTATGAAAGAACGATATAAATATCTAATACGATGCACAATATAAGTATCTCTTGCATACGCGCTCCTGGAAGGTTAAATAAAGATACAAGCGAATCCAGTCTTGAAAATCTCCTATTGGATTGATTTTTATTGCCCTTCCTTTTCAGATTTTTATAGTACATAATGAATTGCTTCGCATTTCTTTTTGCAACTCGGGGAAAACTGTTGAACATGGCAGTTAATTCCGACCAGGCGTTTGCCTGGTCTTTATTAGTTGTTGCATGTTTTTTTTTTTATTTTCAATTGCCGATTTGAATTTATCTAAGGAGAGGAGAAAAGCCTCTAACTTAATTTCCTTAAAATTCTCCCTTTTACGATCCATAATTATTGCAACAACAAGAATAAAACGACAGAATCAAAATATGGCGTTAGTTGATCAAAACACACGAGATAATGTTTATATTATGTCTCTGTCATCCATTGATTGAAGCGGAACGAAAAACTTTGGCGAAGTCCGTTCATTGTCCAATCAAAACGTGGCTTACATTTTTCTTCCAGTTAAGCCATGGATCACGTAATCCATTGATGGTGAATACCGAAGGACTTTGATCCGGTGTTAGCATTGATTCTCGGATTTGCTGATTCGCGATTTAATCCTGGATCAATCAAGTTTGGTGAATACCGCCCTATATGAACTTTTCAGGTGTTAAGAGTTGTTAGTCAACGTATGGACGAGTTTTCCGGTTTGTTTACTTACATTAAGAATTTTGACTTTATCTGCTTGTATGTTGGACTTCCGCTTTGAAGATTCCATTGACTTAGCATTACACCGGAATTACATAGTACAGGCACTTAAATATAAGCAAACAAAGCAGAAAACTCGTCCATAGATTAATTGGGCCTTTTGCCTTTGAGTATACCGTGACTGCTGTTAGTTACGGGAATTTACAACAGGAATGCATTATTCCATGCATGTTCGAGAATGAAGAATGGTCTTCGAACAGAATGGAGTACCTTCACAATAGTATGATTGTCAAATGCAATATTGAATCAATTATGATCTTTCATTAAAGTACTTTCTAGAAATTCGAATTTGCTAATGTCTTAAAGGATATCTTTTGAACGGGATGCATGAAACAATGTTTGGAGCTCGAGACCAGTTACAATTGAAGAGTTGAAAGCGAATGCAATGAATAGCCAACTGATATGCTTAGATACGTCCAACAATCAATTATATTAGCAGTGTCTGGATAATTACGGTCAACAATTTGATTATCTATTATTTGGGGGCCTTTTTCCTTTGAGAATGCCATGACCGATGTTATTTACTAGAATTTACAAAAGGAATACATTATTCCACGCATTCAAAAGATGTTCGAGAACGAAGATTGATACTTCCAGCAGAATGGAACACCTCCACATTACTATGGCGACGCGAAAGTCTAACTAAAAAACAAATGGTTAGAAAGAAGAAACAATGAACTCTCCATGCACTTACTATGTCTCTCTTCTTTTTCTTCCGTTGGGGATTTCATTTTGTGAGCATGCATGAGACTACTTCTTTTTTTGAAAGTACTGTGACTGCTGATGTCTGATTGACGTTACACGCTCCAATTTGAAACACTCAACTTCTTATAGCTCCACAGATAGTAAGCTGAAATAATTTGTTATCTCCAAGCTCTTTTTTTCCCGCTTCGTTTGAAAACTTGCTTTAAAAATCAATAGCAATTGCAGAAAGAACATATTCTAAAGCTATTTCAAAATATTTCAAACTTCGTCGATGCATAACTCCATTGCGAAACTCAATTTGAAGCGATATGGAAATTTGTCTGAGAATTTAATGAAGTAGCAAATGAAATGTTGAACCAATCATGAGGTTTCATTAACGTACTTTCTAGAAATTTGAATTCATAAAAGACTTAAAGCAAATAGAATTTTCGATCGAAAACCTTTGATCTTCGCTATTTAATTTATGGAGCAGAGATAAAATACGTTATATCCATTAATTGACAATTCTGAATCCATCGTTTATGGAAAGCCATGAAGGATTCTCTTTTCTGGAATAAAATGACAAAATATTATGTATCCACTTAACCATCTACTGAAGCAGGTCAATCGATATGCCACAACTTGTATCGAAAGATCGATTCATCGCTTGTAGATGATACAACGGCGTTTGTGTTTATCATACGTGGAAATTTCTATTCGTGGATTAACGCAGAAAGAAATTAATTACATCCATTAATCGATAGTTATTTATTTAGAAGTTTTTATAAAGCGAAAGTTTCCGAAATATCTTTGTATTAAGAGTAGCACGATTATATCCATAGTTTATATAATATACATACATTCTAACATAATAAAATTAAATGCGTATAATATTTAATAAATATTGAGATCGAGCACATATGGTATAAATAATAAAATGTTAACAAGCAATAAATACACAATTATGTATGTATATAATACTTTTATCTCATTATTTATAATCAATGCCTTGCTCTGTGTTTTATTTAGTTTAGTCTAGTTATATTAACGTCACGCTTTGAAGCAATATGAGGACTATTTAGGGACCGACCTCGTAATTTTGAATAGCGTCAGATGACGAGGTCGACAATTGAGCTGGGTCCCTCCTCTTCCAACTTCCACACCACACTAACGATGTGTTTTATTGGGGCAGAATCTCGGCTTCCGGGCATCGCAGGATCGACACCGGATTCCGCGGAAGATTCGCCACGTATATGAATCTGGTGCATGGTAAATGAGTCGATGTTCAAACGATAGGACTCTGGTGTGGTGCCGAAATATGGAGAAGGGTAAAGGGCTGAAATCCTGCATTCTTTATCTGGCCAAGTTTCAGTACCACGAGGCCTGTCTAAAAATTTCTGTCTTGTTGGTGCATGTTAAATGAGTCGATGTTCAAACGATAGGCCTCTGGTGTGGCGCGGAAGTATGGAGAAGGGTAAAGGCCTGAAATCTGCATTCTTCATCTAGCCAAGATTCAGTACCACGAGGCCTGTCTAAAAATATCTGTCTTGTTGGTGCATGTTAAATGAGTCGATGTTCAAACGATAGGCCTCTGGTGTGGTGCGGAAGTATGGAGAAGGGTAAAGGGGTCTGAGATACCGCATTCTTCATCTGGCGAAATTGTAAAAACATGGATTAAGATTAACCTTGCTTGGCGCAGCTTGACCAGATATGGCCCTTGGGCCATAAAAGTTACTCATTTACTCTTCATCTGGCCAATATTCAGTACCATGAGGCCTGTCTAAAAATATCTGTCTGGTTGGTTCAAAGCAGAATTTTAATCTAACTAAACTAATCGTAAATATGGATTGGTTCTTGATATTCTTAGTATTTCTGATTTTTTAAGAAAATCATTATTGGCGCGGTGGCCTGTTTGTAAGGTATGAGCTTCAGAATGGAGGAACGGAACCCAATTGTGTTAATAGGGACACCATGAAGCTTGGATCATAGCTCCCAAACTCCTTGGTGTATCAGCCCAATGTACGTTAAATTTGACATCAAGAGTGTAACGCTTCCTTCTGGTATGGAATGGAATGAATTCGTATGAGTACATAAATTATTTTTAATGAACTAGAATCATGAGGGCGACAACATGCCGGCGCGACGTCGCTATCCGTATTGTCCTATTGAGTTACCAATGATTATAGGACTTGTAGTTCAAAATATATGTAATGAACACATCTGAAAAGCAGAAAATTAACTTATTCCAAATCTAGTTTTTATTTTTCAAAATTACACAGAGGTAAATATTAATTTAATAATAAATAAAATTTTAAAAAACAGTTTAGGCTAAATTCTATCTATTCCGGTTATTTTTCATTTCAGCTTACTGAGTCTTAATGTTCTTTCATAAAACTTTAATTTTCCCTTATGAATAAAGATGTCAAAAGTATTCAAAAGTCTCGCATTGTTAAGCGGCTTATTGTAAGACGATTATAAGAGCAAAGTTTCGAGCTCAAGTTGTCCACACTTACTTTAAATCTTTCACTTTTCAGTTCTTCTAATAAAAGAAATGATTTTGTTTTATCCCCAGTGACGTTGCAGGATTTTTAATAGTTCTCCGTTCATTTTGAGTGTTGAGCATTAAAATTAATTATTCAATATTTTTATTACTGGAAAAGTAATTTTTTAAAAGCCATTAAAAATGAAAATTTTGAAAAAATATTATTATTTTTTTCAATTTTGAGTTCTTTCGCTGTACTTAACATAAGGGTTTTAATTCAAGAATTTATTTAGCCACTTTTTTCTTCATTAGTATAATTTAAACTGTCATAAAAGCAAAAGGTTAAATATTTTATAATTGTCTTAAGAGTACTTATAGAATTTAAGTCACTAAAATTTTAGAAATAATGACATCTCTAATGTCATTTCTAATTTTTATGTATATATGTACCAATTCATGCAGGAATGCACACACACGGATCGGAAAAGTCGGATATATTCTTTCTAAAATTTCCGGTATAGTAAAAATGGTATGGTTTGCAATTTATACAGTAAATTGAATATAAAACGGCTTAATTTATTATTTTTTCAGAGTAAAAAATATCCAAAACTTTTATTTAAAAAAATGAAAAAAAATCCTACATCATCTCAAATACATTTCAGAAAACAGCTACGAAATTAATATAGTGATTTTAGTTGATTCATTCTGGCTTTCATAGTAGTACTTTATAAACATTGTTACTTTTTAATACATGGTTTCTTTCCGCTTTCCAAAAACAGCCACTAAGCATACTATAAATACAGGGAGTCACAAAAGTTCAATTGCTGACTTTAAGTATCTGTCAGGTATACAGAAAAAAAGCATTTTTACAGTAGAACCTGCAGTCGTAAACTCAAAGGGGAAATTTGAATAAATGACCGTGGCTCAAATATGATTAACTACATAGTGTAGTTTTAAAAGTAAAAGCGAAAATTTGTTCATCAAATATAGCTTATCAGGAGTCAAAGGCCACAAATCATTGACAATCATTTCAATATGATGTACTGAAATCATTTAATACGTTGACAAGCATTAGTCTGTAGAGCCATTTTTTGTTCTCTGTGCCTTTGTTTAGTTTAACACGTTTTTCTTTTATTAATGTTTTATTTTATAACCGCATTTTTTGCCCTGATGGCTAGTAATTTTTTAAATCTTTTTTTAAAATTATATTATTGCGTTCTTGTTTGAATGTATAAAAAAAATTTGTAATCAGTAATTTCTTTGTCTTTCTGGGATCTTTCGGGTTACAAGAGGCTTCCTTTGACGGAAATCGAGCTTCTAACAGAAAAGGTTCCCATTTTTTGAATCCATACCTAAGTAGGTAACCCTTGATGAAGTGTACTGGGCAGGAGTCTTTTATTCTTATTCTACAATTTATTAATTTTTTTAAAAAAATTCTGCTCGTATAAAAAATGTTTTGTCTGCGTTTGTTTTTCCGTATGCAGCAGCGTCATGCGAGCTTCTAAAACATTGTATTTTCATTCTTTGGCTTTATAATTTCATATTTTATTTTATTTTCCATTTATATATATCGAATTTTATGTAATATTTTGTCATTTTGCTTGGTTAGCCGTCATTAATTTTTCAAAAATGGTCGGTAGCCCTCCTGTTGCTTCAAAACGGGACGTTAATATAACTAAACTAAACAGTAGTCATACGTCTTCAAAGGCTTTCGAGCACTCATTTTATTGATCTAGATTTTCTCCGTGATTCAACTGATGAAAGCACAAGCACGTGTATTCAATTTTCAATAAAAGCAAAACATATTCGAGTATCAAATTCTAAGAAGAAATGATGAATTCTAGAGAATTTCGTGGAAACAAATGAGAAAATATCCGGAATTTGTCTTCGAAGAAGCTCAATATCTTTTCAAGCAAAATGTAAAGGATCTAAAATTCCCCTTGATCTAATAAGAAACGAAGAAATGTGATATTTCAGTTTTACGATAAAATGAAAATGGCTCAAGAATGTGTAGAGAAGCATTTTAACTGTTTCAGAAGACCATTGGTCTAATAGCGTAAAAATTACTAGTAGGCTATTCAGATTAGATACTTTTTGAATGCAGAATAGAAGAATTAGGCACTACCAACCCTGCACTATCAGTTTGATGCGTAGTGTTAATTTTATACAAAATAAAACACAGAAATTGAATAAACTGAAATATATGAAAAATTAATGATAATGTTAGTAATGAGTAAATTAATGAAGCTTATCCCTTCATAAGGCCATTTTGTTTTTCTAGTAGTGGTATAATAAAATATCTTTGGTATTGAGATTAATTTAAGAAAAGAAATTCATTTCTCTTATTAGATGACATTATTTTTTGTTAATTAATTTTATTGATTAACAATTAATCACCAAGTCAAACCAAACTTCGTTATGGTTTGAGATAAGAAATTGGAACATCCAGGTTTTTGTTTCACCGAAAAATTTGGCCAGAATTTACGCCAACCTTAAAAAATACATTTAAAAATTGACGAATTTGGTGGGAAGTATAATCTCACGGGCTTATAAAGGGTTAACACTTCCAGTCCCAGCGATGCAATTTGGAATCATCATATTCATTATTTTTTTGTTCGGCATCTAAACCATCCTCCGATACAAATGGACATTATTAAATTCTTCGCATTTTCATCATTTCAATGCTAACAAAATAAAGTGCAAATTGAATCAAATATATGCTCACTTGAAATATTTCTCGCCAATTTAATTTTGGAATCCAATTTAGTAATTTAATTCTAATTTAATTTAATTGCGGGATTTAAGTAGGAAAAAGAATGTGATGTAACAGCTCGGCGTGCATTAATTGTCCAATCACATGTGTAGTTATGTTGGTCATGTGACTGTGACGTCATGAACTTTGAATCCATGGCTCCTCAGTTATCAAAAAAGGTATATTAAAAAAAAGTGTTCTTAACATTTTATGCTTTTTAATATGTTTCATACTAAAAAGCATATATACTTTTTGACATAAAATGGATTTACAATAGCCTCATCTGATCCTTTCATCCAAATTCCTATCTGTTATGTTTGATATTTATGATAAATACGCTCTTGAAAATATATCATGATTAATTGAAAGCATTTTAATATTTTCTGAAACATGCATGGTCCCAGAAAAGCATTTATTTATTATTATTTTTTTACTTGTAATCGAATCAACATTGCTAAATGGGGAAGAAGGTTTTTAAAAGCATCCTGTCACTAGATTTTGTTTAAAAGTAATGACTTGATGTCAAAACTAATGCATCTTTGAGAGGTTTGGGTGGTCAGATGTGAGCATTTCTCTTCACCATCCATTAAGACTGTTTTGGATATGCTTCATAACGCCTACTCGAGAGCGATTTCTTGCAATTAATCTTCCGACTTTACGGTCGAGTTTTCTTTTTCCGGTTTTTGAAGAAACTGGTTTGTACTTAGCTTTAAAATAAGTACATACTAAGATTGGAAAATAAATCTTGAGTGAATAAACCTTAAGATGAAAATAAATAACGAAAATGCGCAGTCGATGGAGTTGGACTTGAGACTGGTTTGTATATTCTTCTCGCAATGTTTAAAGTATGAAGCATACAGTATGGAAATTATTGTTGTTATTATTATAAAGAAACCGACTTAATTATGTTTATGGTTATACGACAAAATCAGTCGGAGGAATCCCGGTTTTTAACTGCTTGTCTCGACTTAAAAGAATTGTCTGGGAATTTATCGAATTTTACTGAAATAAAAAAAAACCCATGAAAGTAAAATACTTAACTAGAAGGAATTTTTACTCTTTCGAGTACAAAGATAATGTATTATATTAGTAAAAAATTAGACCTCGAGATTTTGATTAATTGAAAAGTTTTAGACCCATACGAGTAAAAAAACAAAAAAAAAAAAAAAAACAGCGGGAGTGGCCTTCGCGAAACTTTCTCGCACACGACTAACACGGGTGAGGTGGGGGTGAAATACACCGCGTACCAGAAAACGAGCGGTATTCCCTAAGGTGGGAAAACTCTCCAGCGTCCGCGCCTTTTTATTGCGTCGTAGAATAGGGAAAAACCGAATATGCAATTTCAACGCTTTTTTTTAACCGATTTAAACGAAAATTGGAGACATATCCACAATTAGGGTTTCAAGACTACCTACCAAATTTTATTTATTTAAGAGGATATCATCTTCAAAATTATGCGATTATACAGACCGACAGACAGTGATCCCTTTGACGGATTTGGTCCCAAATTTGATACGAACCTATATTCTTGATGATAAAACTGT